>VMED01000042.1:0-154661 GCA_008658365.1 Alca torda
TTCTTGATTGGTTACTCGCATTAAGCAAATCATACATGGCATAATATAATTGGTCACCTACATCCACTCGTCAAACACCCATTGGCTAAATATTCGTGTTTCTTATTCTTACAGCTAATTAAAACTTGTTCCCTGTGTTGCTAACTTCCTACTCAGCAACCAATCACGCTGGAGTGTTCACAGGGTGACTATTTAAGTCTAAATATTCTGCCACACCAACCCAAAAATTCCAACCCAAAATCCAACCCAACAAACTGAAAAATACAACCCAAAAAATCCAACACAAAAATCCAACTCAAAAACTCCAAAATCCAACATGAAAAAATCCAATCCAAAAAACCTAACCCCAAAAACCCAGAATCCAAACCAAAAAACTCAAAATCCACCCCAAAAATCCAACATGAAAAATCCAACCCCAAAAATCCAAAAATCCAACCCCAAAATCTCAAAAAAATTTAACCCCAAAACCCAATTCAAAATCCAACTCAAAAAACCCAACATCCACCCCCAAAATTCCAACATGAAAAATCCAACCCCCAAAATCCAACCCCAAATTCCAACCCAAAAAAATCCAACCCAGAAATTCCAACCCAAAATCCAACCCAAAAATCTGAAAAATCCAACCCGAAAAAACCAACGTGAAAATCCAACTCAAAAACTCCAAAAATCCAACCCGAAAAATCCAACCCCAAAAACTGAAAAATATTTAACCCCAAAAACCCCAAAATGCAATTCAAAATCCAATTCAAAATTCCCAATATCCACCCTAAAAAATCCAACCCCCACAAAGAAATCCACCCCAAAAATCCAATCACAAAAATCCGAACTACCCAAAATCCAACCCCAAAAATTCAATTATAAACCCCCAAAAATTCAACCCAAAAAATCCAACTCCAAAATTCTGAAAATCCAACCCCAAAAACTCAAAAGATTTCAACCTAAAAGCTACAAAATCCAACCTCAAAAATCCAACTCAAAAGACACAAAATCCAACCATAAAAAATCCAACCCAAAAATTCCAATGCAAAATCCAACCCAAAAAACTGAAAAATCCAACCTGAAAATCCAACTCAAAAACCCAAAATCCAACCCCAAAAATCCAACCCCAAAAATCAAACTCCAAAATACAACCCAAAAAACTGAAAAATCAAACCCAAAAAATGCAACATGAAAATCCAGCTAAAAAGCCCCAAAAATACAACCCAAAATCCAACCCCAAAAATCCAATCCAAAATCCAACTCAAAAAAATAAAAAAATCCAAACCCCAAACAATCCAACCCAAAAAAATCCCACCCAAAAATTCCAAACAAAAAGCCCCAAAATGCAATTCAAAATCCAACTCAAAAAACCCAATATCCTCCCCAAAAATTCCAACATGAAAAATCCAACCCCAAAAAACCAACCCCTGAAAATCCAACCCGAAAAATCCAACCCCAAAAATGAAAAAAATTTAACCCCAAAACCCCAAAATGCAATTCAAAATCCAACTCAAAAAAAACCAATATCCACCCCAAAAATTCCAACATGAAAAATCCAACCCCAAAAATCCAACCCGAAAAATCCAGCTCCAATGATCCAGAAATCCCAAGAGTCAGCCAATTCCATACTTCTTGAAATCCGCGATCCATATTATCTTCTTGTACCTCATGTAAAACCTGAGTATGTTCCCAAACGTCTTTCAGATCTGTCACAATTCCTCCAGACGGGGCCACACAAACACAGCAGCTGGTGCTCACCACCGTGCAACCCCCTCCCCGTGACGCTGAAATCCTGTCACGGGCAATTCTGGTGTGAACTGTCATTTTGCCAATTGGAGAAACCTCTTCCTGTAGGGCTTAATTGCATCCATTGTTGGGCTCTTGACAAATTCCAGTTCAATCGGCCCCAGTAATCACTTGGATGTTGTCCTGGTTCCGGCGGGAATAGGGTTAATTCTCCCCAAGAGACAGTATTCCATGCCATGTGAGCCACGCCCTCACTGAGCTGCCGGGGGAGGGGTCAGGAAGTCACCGCTTATAAGCGGGCTGGGGCGGCCCAGGCCGGGCGGTCCGGGAGCGGTCGGGGAGCGGCGGTTCTGTAATCGGGTCTGTATATTCCTTTATTTGTGTTATTGTTGCTATTTTTTTTTGTTCCCTCTGCTGTTCTGTTAAACTGCCCTTGTCTCAACCCAAGAGTATTGCCTTTTTCTTCTGTTTTGACCTGTATTGGGAAGATCTGAGTGAGTGACACGTGGTTCTTTGTTGCCGTCTGAGGCTAAACCACGACAGTCCTTTTTGGCGCCCAACGTGGGGCCCGAAGGGTTGAGATAACGACAAAATCCAACTAGAGCTTGTAAAACCGAATTTACTGTATACGTTTATTTTATTAGGAAAATACTCACTGTTTACCATGTTGCTTGGTTTGTTCTCATGGCTGTGTTATGTGAATTCCTATATGACCAGTATTAGAGGGGCCCTGCCTCCAGCCAGGTGGAGGAAAGGGACAACCGGGTTTATTGGACAGTGTGGATTCGATGGCCTGGCACATCAGACCCACAGGAGTATAAGGCTCTAGTGGACACAGGAGCACAGTGCACTCTGATACCATCAAGCTATAGAGGGGCAGAACCCATTTGTATTTCTGGGGTCACAGGGGGATCCCAAGAGTTGACTGTACTGAAGGCTGAAGTGAGCCTAACTGGGAATGAGTGGCAAAAGCATCCCATTGTGACTGGCCCAGAAGCTCCATGTATCCTTGGTATAGATTATCTCAGGAGAGGATATTTTAAGGACCCAAAGGGGTATCGGTGGGCCTTTGGCATAGCTGCTTTGGAGACGGAGGAAGTTAAACAGTTGTCTACCTTGCCTGGTCTCTCAGAGGACTCTTCTGTTGTGGGGTTGTTGAGGGTCGAAGAACAGCAGGTGCCGATCGCTACCACAACGGTACATCGGCGACAGTATCGCACTAACCGAGACTCTCTGATTCCCATCCATGAGCTGATTCGTCAACTAGAGGTTCAAGGAGTGATCAGCAAGACTCGCTCACCCTTTAACAGTCCCATATGGCTGGTGCGAAAATCTAATGGAGAGTGGAGGCTAACTGTAGACTATCGTGGCCTGAATGAAGTCACGCCACCGCTGAGCGCTGCCGTGCCGGACATGCTAGAACTCCAGTATGAACTGGAGTCCAAGGCAGCCAAGTGGTATGCCACAATTGATATAGCGAATGCATTCTTCTCAATCCCTTTGGCAGCAGAGTGCAGGCCACAGTTTGCTTTCACTTGGAGGGGCGTCCAGTACACCTGGAATCGACTGCCCCAGGGGTGGAAACACAGCCCCACCATTTGCCATGGACTGATCCAGACTGCATTGGAACAGGGTGAAGCTCCAGAACATCTGCAATACATTGATGACATCATCGTATGGGGAAACACAGCAGAAGAAGTTTTTGAGAAAGGGAATAAGATAGTCCGAATCCTTCTGAAAGCTGGTTTCGCCATAAAACGAAGTAAGGTCAAGGGACCTGCGCAGGAGATCCAGTTTTTAGGAATAAAATGGCAAGATGGACGCCGTCAGATCCCAATGGATGTGATCAACAAAATAGCAGCTATGTCTCCACCAACTAGTAAAAAGGAAACACAAGCTTTCTTAGGCATTGTGGGTTTTTGGAGAATGCATATCCCAAATTACAGCCTAATTGTAAGCCCTCTGTACCAAGTAACCCGGAAGAAGAACAATTTTAAATGGGGTCCTGAGCAACGACAAGCTTTTGAACAAATCAAACAGGAAATAGTCCATGCAGTGGCCCTGGGGCCAGTCCGAGCAGGACAAGATGTTAAAAACGTGCTCTACACCGCAGCCGGGGAGAATGGCCCTACCTGGAGCCTCTGGCAGAAAGCACCAGGGGAGACCCGAGGTCGACCCCTAGGGTTTTGGAGTCGGGGATACAGAGGATCCGAAGCCCGCTACACTCCAACAGAAAAAGAGATATTAGCAGCATATGAAGGGGTTCGAGCTGCTTCGGAAGTGGTTGGTACAGAAGCACAGCTCCTTTTAGCACCTCGACTGCCGGTTCTGGGGTGGATGTTCAAAGACAGGGTCCCCACCACACATCATGCAACTGATGCTACATGGAGTAAGTGGATTGCACTGATCACACAGCGAACTCGAATGGGAAATCCCAGTCGCCCAGGAATTCTGGAAGTGATCATGGACTGGCCGGAAGGCAAGGATTTTGGGATGTCACCAGAGGAGGAGGTGACGCGTGCGGAGGAGGCCCCACCATATAATAAACTGCCAGAAAATGAGAAGAAATATGCCCTGTTCACTGATGGGTCCTGCCGGATTGTGGGAAAGCATCGAAAGTGGAAGGCTGCTGTGTGGAGTCCTACACGACAAATTGCAGAAGCCAGTGAAGGACAAGGTGAATCAAGCCAGTTTGCAGAGGTGAAAGCCATTCAGCTGGCTTTGGACATTGCTGAGCGAGAAAAATGGCCAGTACTTTATCTTTACACTGACTCCTGGATGGTGGCAAACGCTCTGTGGGGGTGGTTACAGCAGTGGAAACAGGGCAACTGGCAGCGCAGAGGCAAACCCATCTGGGCTGCTGAATTATGGCAAGATATTGCTGCCCGGATAGAGAATCTGGTTGTGAAAGTACGCCACGTAGATGCCCATGTACCAAAGAATCGGGCCACGGAGGAACATCAGAACAACCAGCAGGTGGATCGGGCTGCTAGGATTGAAGTGGCTCAGGTGGATCTGGACTGGCAACATAAGGGTGAACTATTTATAGCTCGGTGGGCCCATGATACCTCAGGCCATCAAGGCAGAGATGCGACATATAGATGGGCTCGTGACCGAGGGGTGGACTTGACCATGGACGCTATTGCACAGGTCATCCATGAATGTGAGACATGCGCTGCAATCAAGCAAGCCAAGCGTTTGAAGCCCCTTTGGTATGGAGGACGATGGTTGAAATATAAATATGGGGAGGCCTGGCAGATTGATTATATCACACTGCCACAAACCCGTCAAGGTAAGCGTTATGTGCTCACAATGGTGGAAGCAACCACTGGATGGCTGGAAACATACCCTGTGCCCCATGCCACTGCCCAGAATACTATCCTGGGCCTTGAAAAGCAAGTCCTGTGGCGACATGGTACCCCAGAAAGAATTGAGTCAGACAACGGGACTCATTTCCGAAACAACCTCATAGACACCTGGGCCAAAGAGCATGGTATTGAGTGGGTATATCACATCCCCTATCACGCACCAGCCTCTGGGAAGATAGAACGATACAATGGACTGTTAAAAACTACACTGAGAGCAATGGGTGGTGGGACCTTAAAAAATTGGGATGCACATTTAGCAAAGGCTACCTGGCTAGTTAACACTAGGGGATCTACGAATCGGGCTGGCCCTGCCCAATCAAAACTGCCACGTACCGTAGAAGGGGATAAAGTCCCCGTAGTGCACATGAAGAATATGTTAGGGAAGACAGTCTGGGTTAGTCCTGCCTCAGGCAAAGGCAAACCCATCCGTGGGATTGCTTTTGCCCAAGGACCTGGATGCACTTGGTGGGTGATGCTGAAGGATGGGGAAGTCCGATGTGTACCTTATGGGGATTTGATTTTGGGTGAGAATAGCCAATGAATCACCCAAATTAAGGACAGATGGACTCTGATGAAAAATTGAGTAAAGCACAGCGGTGATGGGATCAGAACTGACCTCAGCAGTTGGTGCCCAGCGACTTCCTCAAGATCTACATCTTCAGCCCATGGACTGGGTGTGTGTGTGAGCCACGCCGGGTACACCAGTCAGGCTCTGAAAATACAGCATGCAATAGGCCAGCACCACACACCATCGCACCCGCCCTGAGAGACTGTTCTAACAAATGGAACCCCGTAAGATCTGGGCATGGCAAAAATGGTATGGAATAAGGGGTGGATAATGTCCTGGTTCCGGAGGGAATAGGGTTAATTCTCCCCAAGAGACAGTATTCCATGCCATGTGAGCCACGCCCTCACTGAGCTGCCGGGGGAGGGGTCAGGAAGTCACCGCTTATAAGCGGGCTGGGGCGGCCCGGGCCGGGCGGTCCGGGAGCGGTCGGGGAGCGGCGGTTCTGTAATCGGGTCTGTATATTCCTTTATTTGTGTTATTGTTGCTATTTTTTTTTGTTCCCTCTGCTGTTCTGTTAAACTGCCCTTGTCTCAACCCAAGAGTATTGCCTTTTTCTTCTGTTTTGACCTGTATTGGGAAGATCTAAGTGAGTGACATGTGGTTCTTTGTTGCCGTCTGAGGCTAAACCACGACAGATGTTCATCAGGGTTTTGTCTACATTCCAGGACTTTTGACCAATTAGCTACTTATTCACCTGCTTGTCGGACTGCTTCTATTAACTAACTTGGATGTGCAGCCCGAGGAGCTCTCCTCCCTTCCGTAGGTGCTAAATTCCACTCGGGATCTTGTTCAGGCCAGGGATTAAACCCTTGACCTCTCTGGGCAGTTTCTCTATCTTGTTGGAGAGTTTTTTCTCTCTCTTCTGCTTGAAATAATGCTCACAGCAGAGTTTGCATGTCATTCCAGTCGAGGGTACAATCGGTAACAATTCCTGACAATAACTGAGCACATTTCTCAGCATCATCCCGCAGCCGAGGCATTTTAGACTGCCAGGCTACTAAATCACCTTGTTTCCAAGGCTCGTGTTCCATCACTGCGGTAACCGCAGGGACTTTGGCGGGGGCACCAGGACCTGCCCTTGGGTTTGGGATGTGTTCCAAATGCAGAGAGTACATCCCAGCATTTCTGGGAGGCATATCGCTTGCTCCGAATTCGGGGGCCGAGGGGACTAGATTTCCCTCGGTTTTTGAAAGGGGGATCTTCCCCCTCTGTTGAGCCCAGTTATACCAAATATACCAATAATCGATATCTTGACTTCCAGAATCTTCAAAATTATCCTCAAAAATTTTAACTTATGGGGTTTGAAAGTCCCTTTAGGAGGCCATAAATCCATTGGTCCTCCTCCTCAAGTTCTCGTCAGGAATGGCCATTCCTCCTGGCACAACGTTGCCAATTTTCGTTTCTGTAACGCCTGTGCCAAGGATATCTTTTTCCAATTCTCTAAAACCTCAGCAAGGGGTGTCCCCCTTTCAACGCTGAGTGTTAACCCCATCTTTATTTCTGTACTATAGTATAAATCGCAAGTTTAAACACAAGAGTATGCCAGTAGAATTCTGTCTGGAATTACCCGTGCCCAAGCCTCTTGGGTGAACTCACCTGATTTGCCGGCATTTCGAGTGTCAGAAACGGGTCTGTCCAGAGGAATCTCTGGCTCGTCCTCTCTTGTGTCCCAGAGTCCCAGCTGGGTCGCCAAAATCTGTTAAAGACTTTCACCGCTCGGTGGGTACCTCTAGGTTTGCGTTATTGGCAACTCAGAGTTGGGCCATCTCCTCAGTGAGTGGCCAAGGCTGACGAGGAATCATCTCGTTTATACACAGTTAAAACAAACATTACATCATTGGTATTTCTGTCCAAGAGGGGCTGGGTGTTTCCTTACGGTTTCTCAGTTCTCCATTCTTTAGGAACTTCAAAAGTCCATCCGATTCCTCTGCCTGGGGTGATTTTTCCTCGTCTTGTTCCAGTTCCCCTTTTGAAGTTGCAGCTCCCGGGCGCGGTCTCTGGTCACCACAGTCTCTTGTCTTCCTTAAACAATCTTTACCTGTAGGATTCTTAGAAACTTAAGACATTCTATTAATGATATGCTTTAGTCTGTGTCTAAACCTTTCCCAAGTTAATCCCTTATTTCCTATCTATTATTCTGGCCTATGCCTGCTGTCTCCCATTGGTTCAGCCTGACTGGGTTTTCAGCCAGCCGTGGGAAGGGCTGTACAAAGAACAACTGAGCAGTACGTTGCTTAGTATTGTTCTTACCACCTGCATATTATTAATCAAGTCCCACAATACTGTCATCTCTCTACTCGCTGATACAGAATTATTTCCTACGCTAAAGATTAATCTTGGTCACGGTTCGCTGTTGCGTTGCCTGGGAGTCTACAAGGCTATTTTCTTTTACAGGGATTCAAAAGCTTTGCTGGGAACCCAAAATCTCCATCCCCGGATTCAAAAATCTCTGCTGAGGATCCTAAATCTCCATCCCAGGGATCCAAAACCTTCCCGGAGATCCAAAACTTCCATCCTCCCAGATCCAAAACCCCTACCAAGAATCAAAAACCACCATCCCAGGGACCCAAAACTCCTGTCAAGGACCCAAAACCTCCACTGGGATCCAAAACTTCCATCCCAGGATCCAAAACCTCATCTCCAGGGACCCAAAACCCCTACCAAAGATCCAAAACCCCTACCAAAGATCCAAAACCTTCATCAGGATCCAAAATCTCTGTCCCCGGGATTCAAAACCTCCACCAGGATCCAAAATCTCCATCCCAGAGATCCAAAGCCTTCCCTGGCATGCAAAACTTCCATCCCAGGCATTCAGAATCTCCATCCCCAGGATTTAAAAGCTTTGCTGGGATCCAAAATCTCCATCCCCAGGATTGAAACCTCCACCAAGACCCAAAACCTCCATCCCTGGGATCCAAAATCTCCATCCCCAGAACTCAGAACCTTCACTGAAATCCAAAACCTCTACTGGGATCCAAAACCTCCATCCCAGGGACCCAAAACCTCCCTCCCCAGGGATCTAAAACCTTCAACAGGATCCAAAACCTCCATCACTGCAACCCAAAACCTCCACCAGGATCCAAAAACTCCATCCCCAGGACCCAAAACCTCCATCCCCAGGACCCAAGACCTCCACCAGGACCCAAAACCTCCATCCCCGGGACCCAAAACCTCCTGGTTTTCCCTGTAAAATCCCCCCCACGAGCTGCCATACCCGATTCCATCTTATTTAATATGGTCCTGGCGCATTTCAAGAAGGCTTTTTCCATGTTTTCCCCCGTCAGGGCACTGGTCTCCAGGAACATCAGCTCTAATGAGGACCCAAAGGTTTGTTACTTCGTCCCGTAATTAGCGTGTCATGTCCCGTGTCCCATGTCCCGTCCCCCCCCCTCCCCGAGGTTTCTCCCCTCACCGTTCTCCTGGGCGAACCACGAAGCCTCCAGGGACGTCACCTCCCGATCGACGTCCAGGTCCTTCTTATTCCTGCAGACAATGACAACGATATTGGGGCTGGCAAGGGTTCAGGCATCCATCAACCAGTTGGTCAACGCGTTGTAGGTCTCCTGTCTGGACTGGGGGGGGAGAAAAAGTGGGGTGCTGAACCCCCAAGTTTTGCCCCCAGCACCCAGGGCAGGGCCTGGGGGTCGTGGTGTCACCCACCTGGTGATGTTGTAGATGAGGAGCGCCCTGGTAGTAGCTTCGGGTCACCGACCTGAATAGACCCTCTCTAGAGCCCCTCAGACCCCTTGTGGGGCCCCATAGACCCTCTCTATAGGGCCCCCATCTCACACAGGGACCCATAGACCCCCTAGAGAGCACCCTAGACCCCCTATGGGGCCTCACAGACCATTTATAGAGCCCCCAGGCCCCCTATGGGGCCCCAGAGACACCCCCATCCTCCACAGGGCCCCACAGACCCCCTAGAGGGCCCCATACACTTCCTAGGGGGCCCCATGCACCTCCACCAGGATCCAAAACTTCCATCCCTATGACCCAAAACCTCCATTGGCATCCAAAACATCCATCCCAGGGATCCAAAACCCCTACCAAGGATCCAAAACCTCCACCAGGATCCAAAGCCTTCTCTGGCGTTCAAAATTTCCATCCCAGGGATTCAAAATCTCCATCCCTGGGATTTAAAAGCTTTGCTGGGATCCAAAATCTCCATCCCCACGACCCAAACCTCCTGCCAAGGACCCAAAACCTCCACCAGGATCCAAAACTTCCATCCCCACGACCCAAAACCTCCACTGGGATCCAAAATCTCTATCCCAGGATCCAAAGCCTCCATCTCCAGGGATCCAAAACCTCTACCAAGGATCAGAAACCTCCATCCCCACGATGCAAAACCTCCACTGGGATCGAAAGCCTCCATCTCCAGGGATCCAAAACGTCCATCACTGGGATTCAAAAACTTCACTGGGACCCCAAAATCTCCATCCCCGGATTCAAAAACCTCTGCTGAGGATCCACAAACTCCGTCCCCGGGATTCACAACCTCCCGCAGCATCCGAAATCTCCATCCCAGGGATCCAAAACCTTCCCGGAGATCCAAAACTTCCATCCTCCCAGATCCAAAACCCCTACCAAGAATCAAAAACCACCATCCCAGGGACCCAAAACTCCTGTCAAGGACCCAAAACCTCCACTGGGATCCAAAACTTCCATCCCAGGATCCAAAACCTCATCTCCAGGGACCCAAAACCCCTACCAAAGATCCAAAACCCCTACCAAAGATCCAAAACCTTCATCAGGATCCAAAATCTCTGTCCCCGGGATTCAAAACCTCCACCAGGATCCAAAATCTCCATCCCAGAGATCCAAAGCCTTCCCTGGCATGCAAAACTTCCATCCCAGGCATTCAGAATCTCCATCCCCAGGATTTAAAAGCTTTGCTGGGATCCAAAATCTCCATCCCCCGGATTCAAACCTCCACCAAGACCCAAAACCTCCATCCCCGGGGATCCAAAACCTCCACTGGGATTCAGCATCTCCATCCCTGAACCCAAAACCTCCACCAGGATCCAAAACCTCCATCCCCAGAACTCAAAATCTCCATCCCAGGATCCAAAATCTCTGTCTCCAGGGAATCAAAACCTTCATCGAGATTCAAATCTCCACTGGAAAGGGAAATATCCCAGGAGATCCCTGGCAAACCGATTTTTCTGAACTTCCAAGAAGAGGAGGGCACAGATACCTATTGGTACTGACAGAGACCTTTCCCGCATGGCCAGAGGCATTTCCATGTAGAACAAACAAAGCAAGAGAAGCGACTAAGGTACTATTAAATGAAATAATACCTCCATTTGGGGTACCCGCCATCATTCCATCAGACAGAGGTACTCGTCTCTGTGCGCAATTAGTGCCACAGGTCAGCAAACTATTGGGAATGGACGGGCAGTTACACACACCTTATAGACCGCAAGCCCGCGGGCAGGTGGAAAAAATGAGTCACACGATAAAACAACAAACAGCCAAAACACGTCAAGAAGCAAACCTCTGCTGGTATCAGGCACTACCTATCGCACTACTCAGGATACGTGTAAAACCCAGAGCTAAGGAAAATCTGAGCCCTTTCGGAATATTCTGTGGCAGGCCGTACCAAGCTAAGCATCAAGGGGAGGATGCAAATCAGATCGGGAACCACTATTTACAAAATTATGTCCCCCAGTCCCCCATGTCCCCACCACAGCCCCAACAACGTCCCCGTCCCCACACAACCAGCCCCCCCCACGTCCCTGTGTCCCCACCCCCACCAATGTCCCCCCCACGTCCCTGTGTCCCCACCCCCACCAACGTCCCCACCATCTCCCTGTGTCCATGGGGGCACAGGGACGTCCCCATCACGCCCACCACATCCCCATCCCACCAGGGTGCCCCCCCCATCTCTTTCTGTCCCCATCCCCACCAATGTCCCCACCATGTCCCTGTGTCCCCATCCCCACCAACGTCTCCCCCACACGTCCCTGTGTCCCCACCCCCACCAATGTCCCCACCATGTCCATGTGTCCCCATGCCCACCACGTCCCCATACCACCAGGTTCCCCCCCCATCTCCTTGTGTCCCCACCCCCACCAATGTCCCACCCACATCCCTGTATCCATGGGGACACAGGGACATCCCCATACCACCAGGTTCCCCCCCCCCATCTCCTTGTGTCCTCATCCCCACCAATGTCCCCCCCACGTCCCTGTGTCCATGGGGACACAGGGACATCCCCATCACGCCCACCACGTCCCCATCCCACCAGGGTCCCTCCCCCCATCTCCTTGTGTCCCCATCCCCACCAATGTCCCCACCATGTCCCTGTGTCCCCACCCCACCACATCCCCATCCCATCAGGGTCCCCCCCCCATCTCTTTCTGTCCCCATCCCCACCAATGTCCCATGTTCCTGTGTCCCCATCCCCACCAATGTCCCCCCCACGTCCCCGTGCCCCCACCCCACCACGTCCCTAAGACACCAGGCTCCCCTCGTGTCCCTCGTGTCTCCATCATGTCCCCACTCCCCCAGGCCCCCCCGGCTGTCCCCCCCGGCTGCCCGGCCGCACTGAGCCTGCGCAGCAGAGGCTTCTGGAAGGAGGCCGGGGCCGGGCCGGGCTGGGGCCGTGCTTCCCTCCAGGAGCCCCGTGCGGAGCCTCGGCGGCTGGCTGCCCGCAGGCAGCTGCTGCCACCCGCCGCCGCCGTTCCTGCCGCCGCCCGGCCCCGCTCTGGGCTCGGGGCGCTGTCCCGGGCGTCCATGCAGAGGGGAGGGGCGGGGGCCGGTGGGCGCGCAGAGGCGGGCGGGGGTCCCGGTGCTCGCTGCCTTGGGCCCCGGGGCGGGGTGGGCTGAGCTCCGGGCAAGGGGAGACGGGCCTGGAAGCCCCGGCGGGGCTCTCTCGGCCCCAGGCAGCGCCTTCGGAAGTCCCGGTTGCGAGCCCTCGAGTGACGGACTCGTGCCCAAAGAGTTCCCGGCCCGGGGGCGGATCCGTGGTGAAGCCCAGGGGCGGATGGGGCCTCTCCGGGGGTTCTGCTTGTTGCTGCTAAAGCGGAGGAGAGGCCCTCAGCAGGACTCGAGGGACAGTCCAGGCGAAGCCCTGATTTGGGATTCATCCCTATCCCAAAGGCAGGCGGTGTCTGGATGTGAAATGGGAGGGTCCCTGGAAACCCCTCCCCCCTGGGGGTGGCCCCAACCCCCTCCCCCCAACCCCCTCCCCCCCCCCAGGTTGTGTGGGATCTCCAAAACCCCCTGTTCCTCTTCTTAGGGGGTCCCCCAAGAATGGCACGGAGGAGGCTGTCTTCGTTCAGCACATAGCGCCCTGTGCCACACCCTCCCCCAGATGTGGCAACATGGGGTGCGGGAGGGTCTGACACCCCCAAACCTTTGTGTCCCGCCCCCGGATTTAGAAAGCCGTGGAGGAAAAGCCAGCCCCATAAGTTCCTGTGCATCCCGGGGGTGGCGAGATGGTGGGGTTCGACGTGGTGGAGGGCAAGAAGGTGATCTGGGGGGGCTGAAGTTGATGTAGGGGGAGCACGCCCTGAAGTGGGGGGGGGGGGGGCTTGTGCGGGGCAGCTCCTACGCCCTAAATTGCTGCCAGTTCCAGAAGATTTTTCCCCTGGTTTTGGCGGGAGGGGGGGCTGGGGTTCTTCCTCCTCCCTGGCCCCTCCCTGCTCTCAGGGGGAGGGAAGCGGCGTGCAAGCTCTCCCCCAGGAAGTGAAGAGGAGCCCCCCCATTGTTCTTCAGGTGTAGGGGGGAGGCCAGGACCCCCAGGAGCAGGAGGTGGGACACTGGGGACACGGGGAGGGTGGGGACATTTTGGGGGTGGACAGGGGGAGGAACATGGATGGGGACAAATAGGGGGATGTGTGGGACGGGACAGGGATGACAGGATGGTAACTGTGGGAACACGGGAGAGGGACACAGAGGGGGGATAAGAGGGGGATGGGTGGACACGGTAGGACTGTGCAGGGTGGCCCTGCCTGCCGGGCAAGGAGGGGCTGCTGCCCGGGATTCCACCGGGGTCTCTTCTCTCTCCCCCTCTACAGGGCAAGTGTGGAACCACCAAAGGGGCAGCGCCTGCCCCCGCAGGCCTCACTGGGCTCCCTGCCCTCCCTGCCAACAATTTATCATCTAAGCAGCGATGGCCCCCTCTACCCCCTGCCCTTCCGGGACCCCAAAGGCTCCCTCCCCTCCCTGCCAAGGATTTATCACTTAAGCTTCGATGGCAACCCGTACCGTCCCACCCCCGCCGGGCTCCAGGCCCCCCCAGCCCCTCCGGGACAATAACCGATAACCGCCTTTGCCTGCTCTGTGCGCTGGCTAATGAGGAGCTCCGGAGGAACACGGGGCTTCAGAATCTCCTCTTCTGGCAGCTCCCTCAACTCCTTCCCGAAGCCCCTGCCTCGGGGCAGCCCCCCAGCCAGGCAGACAGACAAGGGCAAGTGCTTTCGGGAGCTCGTCTGCGCTTTCAAGGCCTGGAAGAACAAAACACTGCAGCGCTGCAAAGCCGCAGACAGGGACGTGGCCAGGCAGCCCCGGGGCTGTGCCCGGCTGTGGGGCTGCCCGAAGGGCTGGTGGAGACGCTGCTGCTGCTCCCCCTGCTTCAGCCAGCCCTGCGTGTGGTGGCAGTGCCAGGCCCCGACGAGGAACTGCTGACAGACGGGATCGGGGGTTCTCAGGGTGGTATGGCCGTCGGCCCCGGGGGGCGTGGGGCTGGGAACCCCCCTGGGCTTCTCCCCATATGTTTTTGTCTGTCCCTGGTGCTGTGGTTCATCCTCCCACCCTGCAGCTGGGGGAGCGACTCCCTCAGTGCCCGACCCAGTTGGTTATCCCCCAGTGGGTGTGGGGGACCTGGGGAGCTGGGTGGGCTGGAGAAAGGGGCCAGCAGGAACCTCCTGAAGGTCAACGAGGGCCAAGTCCTGCCCCTGGGGAGGAACAAGGCCCAGCACCAGCCCAGAGAAGGTGCTGGTGGGCACCAAGCTGAGCATGAGCCAAGGTGGCCAAGGGTGTCCTGGCCGGCATGAGGAGGAGCGTGGCCAGCAGGCGGAGGGAGGGCATCCCCAGCTGAGGGGAGTGGGCCAACTTTCCCCCCTAGATTATACCAGGGAGCTGGGGGGAAACGGGTGGTTCCCAAGGGCCACCTGTCCCCACTACCCCGCTGGGCTCCCTGCCAACGCTCTACCATCTCGGCAGCGATGGCTCCGCGGTGGGGGGCAGCAGCAGGTGTCAGGCCTGTGGTAAGACCCTTCCCAGGAACACTCCCACCCCCGCACCAGGGTGGGGGAGCAGGAGCAGCTGGAGCTGCTGGTAGCCCCAATGTGGCCACAGAGCCTCGGAGTGGAGCTGCCAGGGGTGGACACTGGCCATGCTGTGGAATGGGACAAGGCCAAGTACGCAGACAGGGTGCCAGATGGGACCATCGCTTGGGGAGGGGGTCCCGAGCAGGTGAGGTCTGCCGCTGCACTGGGCCAGGGCTCTGGGAAGGAGGAGCAGGAGCCCTGGGAAGAGGAGCTGCTCCCTGACACCGCGGTCCCGTTCTCCAGCTTGGCCACGGGGCACAGGGGGCAGTGGCTTTTCCTGTTGTCCATGGCGGGGCCGGAGGGGCAGGCAGTCCTGGGGTTGCAGGGACCACAGGCCTGGAGAGCTGTGGTGAGCTCCTGGAAGCACTCCTCTGTGTCCATGTCCATGGGGTGGGGGGCAGGCAGAGGGCAGCTGCACCTCCTTGGGGTACACTGGACCCACTCTTGCTCCATTCCCTAGAGCAACTCCCACGGGCGGTCCTGGACAAGGGACAGAAGTTCAGAAAAGTCTTAAAGGATGTTTACCTAAACCTGCAGCTAGAGCTGTGCTGTCCCTTGAATCCTGCAGAGACAGTCTCGTCTGCTCTAGTAGCAAAGAGCAGAAACCCAGGAGACGCCCTGGCAGAAGCATTTGGAGAGTTTAATTTCATGCCAGAGTTCCCACACTCAGCTACTGGGGGAGGCAGCAAGCCACAGAGTCAAGCGACTCCCATTCCAGCTGGTAAAATGCAGAGAGAGAGAGAGAAACACCCATCTGTTTTTCACGATACCTTCATTTGGTTGTTTCTAAGTGAGGGCGGTGGACGGTATCTGGCAGAGGAGGAGAGGGAAACAGAGCAGAGGATGTGGCTGTACTGGGGACAGGGATGGAGCAGCGGGAAGCTCACTCCCAGGGAAGGAAGAAGGGGTGAGAGACGAGAACCAGCAGGAGACCCGCAGCGGCTGAGCCTTTCCCGCGGGGCAGCGGGGGACAGCCAGGCACGGACCCCCCCTGCTCCCGCACCGCTCTCTCCCTCTCTGCCGGACGGAGCCTCTCCCACAGCAGCTGCGTGCCCAGCGCAGACCTGGCAATAGGACCTCTTCTTCTCCTTGTCTTTCCAACCCGGAGAGCATTTCCCAGGGCTTCATACCTAACCAGGTCTTGCAGGGAGGAGAGGGAGACGGAATATACTTTTGAGGAGACAGGAGGGGAAAAATGCTGCAGAATTCCTGAACAAACGCAGCTCTGTACCTTCCCATTCCCCCAGCTGCACCCGCCAGCAGAGAACACAATCCCGCCACACAAACCCCTTCCTTTGCCGCCTTCAAACACATTGCAAAGTAACTCACTCCTACCTTTTCCATGTCACAACTGCCCGAGAATGACACTTCTTGCCTTGTTCGTTGCCAAAAGGACTTCTGCACAAGGTCAGTAAAGGAAAAAGACACACAGGCCTTTGTATAGAGTGAAGAACACTCATGAAATTGCCACAAAAATACAAAAAGCAAAACTCCCTTTCCCTATGGCCAAAAATAATTCAGAATACAGAGCTCTGAGCTCTTGAGTGAGGCTTTTTCTCCCCTTTATTTTTTGTTAAACAAATTACTCGGGATTTGGCATGGGCTCTGCTCAGAAGATGATCTCGCCCCGACAAGCTGATCTGGACTGAGTAGACGACCAACAGCAAACAGGGTTAACAGCCAGGCTTAAAGAAACCCGCGCTCCCCTTCAAAAGGGACGCGTTCTTCCTCACCTCTTCACACAGACCAGAACACTTTCAGCTCTCGCAATGCAGTTTTAGCACATAGCATGCCTCCAGAGCTAAACAGAAATGGAAAACGCCGGGATGCAAAGAGCTGACGCAGTGCCTGAGCTCAGGAACATGGCAGGCGTCTCCTCAGTAATAAAACTACCAGCCTCCTAAACTTAAGGGAAAAAAACCTGACCTACGCTGTTCACTTTTCAGGTGCAATTTAAAAAGGCTTCCCGTGGCTAACGCCAAAGCGGCGTTTGCATCATTTCCTACATTCCCTGGAATCCCTCGTGTACCAAATGCCATCGCTCCCGAGGGCTCCGCCCCACCCCTGTGCACGATCGGCAATTCCGAGGGCGCTGCCTGGGACCAAGAGAGCCCCGCCGGGGCTTCCAGGCCCGTCTCCCCTTGCCCGGAGCTCAGCCCACCCCGCCCCGGGGCCCAAGGCAGCGAGCACCGGGACCCCCGCCCGCCTCTGCGCGCCCACCGGCCCCCGCCCCTCCCCTCTGCACGGACGCCCGGGACAGCGCCCCGAGCCCAGAGCGGGGCCGGGCGGCGGCAGGAACGGCGGCGGCGGGCGGCAGCAGCTGCCTGCGGGCAGCCAGCCGCCGAGGCTCCGCACGGGGCTCCTGGAGGGAAGCACGGCCCCAGCCCGGCCCGGCCCCGGCCTCCTTCCAGAAGCCTCTGCTGCGCAGGCTCAGTGCGGCCGGGCAGCCGGGGGGGACAGCCGGGGGGGCCTGGGGGAGTGGGGACATGATGGAGACACGAGGGACACGAGGGGAGCCTGGTGTCTTAGGGACGTGGTGGGGTGGGGGCACGGGGACGTGGGGGGGACATTGGTGGGGATGGGGACACATGGACATGGTGGGGACATTGGTGGGGATGGGGACAGAAAGAGATGGGGGGGGGACCCTGATGGGATGGGGATGTGGTGGGGTGGGGACACAGGGACATGGTGGGGACATTGGTGGGGATGGGGACACAAGGAGATGGGGGGAGGGACCCTGGTGGGATGGGGACGTGGTGGGCGTGATGGGGATGTCCCTGTGTCCCCATGGACACAGGGACGTGGGGGGGACATTGGTGGGGATGAGGACACAAGGAGATGGGGGGGGGGAACCTGGTGGTATGGGGATGTCCCTGTGTCCCCATGGATACAGGGATGTGGGTGGGACATTGGTGGGGGTGGGGACACAAGGAGATGGGGGGGGAACCTGGTGGTATGGGGACGTGGTGGGCATGGGGACACATGGACATGGTGGGGACATTGGTGGGGGTGGGGACACAGGGACGTGTGGGGGAGACGTTGGTGGGGATGGGGACACAGGGACATGGTGGGGACATTGGTGGGGATGGGGACAGAAATAGATGGGGGGGGCACCCTGGTGGGATGGGGATGTGGTGGGCGTGATGGGGACGTCCCTGTGCCCCCATGGACACAGGGAGATGGTGGGGACGTTGGTGGGGGTGGGAACACAGGGACGTGGGGGGGGCTGGTTGTGTGGGGACGGGGACGTTGTTGGGGCTGTGGTGGGGACATGGGGGACTGGGGGACATAATTTTGTAAATAGTGGTTCCCGATCTGATTTGCATCCTCCCCTTGATGCTTAGCTTGGTACGGCCTGCCACAGAATATTCCGAAAGGGCTCAGATTTTCCTTAGCTCTGGGTTTTACACGTATCCTGAGTAGTGCGATAGGTAGTGCCTGATACCAGCAGAGGTTTGCTTCTTGACGTGTTTTGGCTGTTTGTTGTTTTATCGTGTGACTCATTTTTTCCACCTGCCCGCTGGCTTGCGGTCTATAAGGTGTGTGTAACTGCCCGTCCATTCCCAATAGTTTGCTGACCTGTGGCACTAATTGCGCACAGAGACGAGTACCTCTGTCTGATGGAATGATGGCGGGTACCCCAAATGGAGGTATTATTTCATTTAATAGTACCTTAGTCGCTTCTCTTGCTTTGTTTGTTCTACATGGAAATGCCTCTGGCCATGCGGGAAAGGTCTCTGTCAGTACCAATAGGTATCTGTGCCCTCCTCTTCTTGGAAGTTCAGAAAAATCGGTTTGCCAGGGATCTCCTGGGATATTTCCCGTTCCAGTGCTTCCAAGTTGTACTCGGTTTCTAGTATTAGTATTGTTTTTCAAACATACTTCACATTGCCGAGTTACCTGTCGGATTGCAGTGTATAAGTTTTTCCCTACTAATTTCTGATTTAGAAATTCATACCGGGAATCTGCTCCCCAGGGTGTTTTCTTATGTTCTGCTTTGACAGTTCCCCGTGTCTGTTTGGCAGGAACTATAATTCCGCCATCATTCCAGTAGGCCCAGCCTTTTGAAGGAATCTGCCCTCCTGACTTTTCTGTTAGTTCTTTATCAGCCCTGGAGTAGTCGATATTTTCCTGCTCATCCACACTCTTAGCTCTATTGTCTGGAATTAGCGTGAAGATCGTTTGTGCTCTTTCTGCTGCCTGTTTAGCCTCATAACCGGCCCATGGGTCCCCTTTCTCCTGGTCAGCGTCATCCTTCAGATGTCCTCGGCAGCGCATGGCAGCGACTTCGGTTGGCAGCTGAATTGCTTCTAACAGGCAAAGTATTTCTTCCGCATGTTTAATCCGTTTCCCTTGTGTGGTCAGCAGCTCTCGTTCCTTCCAAACGGCTCCATGAGCGCAGACAGCCCCAAAGGCATATTTGGGATCTGTCCACATGTTTATCTTCTTCCCTTTCACCAGTTCTAGGGCCCTGGTCAGGGCAATAATTTCAGCCTTTTGAGCTGCTGTTCCAGCAGGTAAGGGCTGGGATTCAATTACCTTATTTGCGGTTGTCGCCGCGCACCCAGCCTTTCGGATACCTCGTCGGGCAAAGCCGCTTCCATCCGTGAACCAGGAGTCCTGTGCCTCTTCCAGGGGTTCTTCTTTCCGGTCTGGTCTGCTGGAGTACGCAGTCTCTACAGTTTCTAGGCAATCGTGTGCCAGCGGTTCAGGTGTCACCCCACGGAGGAAAGAAGCTGGATTGGTAACATTGGCCACCTCAGTATTCACGTCATCAGGTTCAATCAGAACGGCTTGGTATTGCAAAAACCGGGACGGGGAAAGCCAGTGATTGCCTTGCCGTTCAAGTACAGCTGGTACCGTGTGTGAGACTAGCACCGTCATCTTTTGGCCTAAGGTAAAATTCCGGGCTGCCACAGCTCGTAAGCATCCTGGCCATCCTTTGCTCACTTGGTCAAGCTGCTTAGAGAAACAGGCTGCTGCTCTTTTGTAGGGTCCTAGCCGCTGAGGCAGGACTCCCAGAGCCATGCCTTGTCTTTCCCAGGAAAACAACCCGAAGGGTTTAGTGACACCAGGTAGGCCCGAGGCCGGGGCTTTCAGTACTTCCTTTTTAAGTGTTTCAAATGCCTTTTGAGCTTCCTTGGACTGGGTCCATTGAGTGGGATTATTCTTCAGGAGCTCATGTAATGGTTTTACTATGGTTCCATAATTGGAAATCCATAATTGACACCAACCTGTCGTTCCTAAAAAGGTCCCGAGTTCTTTTACCGTCTGAGGGAGGGGAGTTCTGCAGATGGCTTCCTTCCGTTCGGTTCCCAACTCCCGTTGTCCTCCAGACAGCTTGTATCCCAGGTAGGTCACTTGCTGTTGTACCGTCTGAGCTTTGTGTTCAGAGACTCGATACCCGTTTAGTCCAAGAAAATTTAACAAACTCACAGTCCGTTGGATACGTTCAGGTTTTGTCTCGGTTGCTATTAAGAAGTCATCCACACCCTGTAAAAGGGTTCCATTTCTGGAGGGAGGCCTCCAGGCCTCAAGTTCTTGTGCTAATTGATTTCCAAAAATTGCCGGGCTGTTCTTGAAACCTTGGGGTAACACTGTCCGGGTAAGCTGGGTTTTTCTGCCAGTGGTGGGGCTTTCCCACTCAAATGCGAGTAACTTTTGACTTTCTTTGGCCAAAGGCAGACAAAAGAAGGCATCCTTCAGGCCTAGTGTGGTAAACCATACCTGACTGTTTTTCAACTTGGTAAGTAAGGTGCAGGGATTGGCGACGACAGGGCGCAAATCTTTAACCATTTTATTTACTGCCCTCAGATCTTGCACTACTCGAGAAAGTCCCATCCGGTTTCTTTACTGGTAGAGCGGGAGTGTTATATTCTGATTCCCATTCCACCAGTAGCCCACGTTGTAAAGAATTATTAACTGGACCTTCTATTCCTTTACAATCTTCTGACCTCAAGGGGTCTTGGTTTTGGCGTATCGGGCTTGCTCCCTCCTTAAGCTCTTTTCGCCCTTCCTGGAGTTCCTGTAGCCCAAACCCTTGGGTCCGCTTGGTTAATGATTTCTTCAAGTTCTGGTGGTGATTCAGGAAGCTTTTCGAGGTGCATCAGGGCTAGGCTTAAAATTTCAATAAGCTGATCTTCTTTGACCTTTAGTTCCATAGTTCATAGAATCAATCATAGAATCATAGGGTTGGAAGGGACCTCTGGAGATCATCTAGTCCAACCCCCCTGCCACAGCAGGGTCACCCAGAGCAGGTTACACAGGAACACGTCCAGGCGGGTTTTGAATGTCTCCAGAGTTGGAGACTCCACCACCTCTCTGGGCAGCCTGTGCCAGTGCTCTGCCACCCTCAGGGTAAAGAAGTTCCTCCTCATGTTTAGGTGGAACTTCCCATGCTCAGGTTTGTGCCCATTACCTCTTGTCCTGTCCCCGGGCACCACTGAAAAGAGCCTGACCCCATCCTCCTGACACCCACCCTTGAAGTATTTATCAGTGTTGATAAGATCCCCCCCTCAGCCGTCTTTTTTCCAGACTGAAGAGACCCAAATCCCTCAGCCTTTCTTCATAAGAGAGGTGTTCCAGTCCCCTCAGCATCTTTGTAGCCCTCTGCTGCACCCTCTCCAGCAGTTCCCTGTCCCTCTTGAACCTGGTTTAAAGATTATTTCTGCTTCCAATTGCTCTAATAAATCCCGACCTAATAATGGTTTGGGTGATTTTGGTAAATATAGAAATGGGTGTATTCCAGTTTGTTTCCCTAATTCAAATTTGAGCGGTTTCAAAAAGAATGCCTTTTCCTGTTGGCCAATGGCTCCTATTACAGTCACAAAATCTTTACTTATAAAATCAGTACTTTTAAGTACTGATACTTATACTGATTTTGTATCAGTATCAGTATACAAATATTACACAAGTATCAGTATTATACAAGTATCAGTATACAAATATACAAGTATTTGTATACCGATACTTATACAAAATCAAGTATCAGTAAATTTACTTGATAATTTACTGATCAAAGAATCAATATTTGATCAATTCTTGATCCAAAACAGAGAAAGAAGCCCCTGTATCCACAAGAAATTCTGCTTCTTCCTCTGCTTTCCCTAGCTTTGTGTTAACCAGCGGATCCGCTGGGGTCGATGCCCCAGGTCCCCACCAGTCGGCCTCTGCTTCAGCTCTCAAAGCCTGCGGGGTTTCTCTGTGGTTTGGGCATTCGTTTTTCCAACATCCTATTTCTCGGCAAATTGCACATTGGTTTCTTCCCAGCCCTCCTCCTCTGTTTCCAAAGGGCCTTCCCCTTCCTCGAAATCCCTTTTGCCACTTGAGAGGAGTCGTCCTGATGCCCTTTAGCTATTTCTTTCCAAGCGCCCAAATGAGTGGTGGAGAAGGGAATTTTGACTCTAGCCGGTCCTCCTGCCCCCGTCACCTCCCGCAGCGGGGCTATGATCTGTGGATCTGTCTTGGTTTTACTCCTGGTCCGTGCCGTAATTGGAGTAAAAGCTTCTTCCCCCTCCCCACTGCCATTATCTGCTTCAGATGGTGCTGTCGGGTGTGGGGGGACAAACCCTCGGGTGGAGGAGGGAATTCCAAATCCTATCTCCATAATCCAAATCTCCCTAAAAACAACATCAACGGCAAGATTGTATTATAATTCAAAGATGCGTTAAAGGGCCATTTCTCATTATCCTCTAGTTTGTACAGGGGCCACCATTGATTACAATACCTAATTAATGTCTTCCTGTCTGCATTCCCCCCGGGCGGTCCCCCCATCTACTTCCCAGTGTGCTAAAATACACCCAAGGGGGCTTTTCTTCAACACACCACCACTTTGTTGTCCTCCCATTTTACTGACTCCTTATTTGAGTCTTTAATCCACAAAGTAGAGAAACTCTATCAGCAGCCCTTTCTCTCCTGCCCCAGTCTGTCCACACCTCACACTTCGGACAACTAAAGTCCCAACCAAAAGGTACCCGCAGTTTTCCAGTACACCATATACACTCGCACACAATGACAGGGAGGGCGCGTTCAAATGCACTTCAGGCGCTAGTCACAACTACTTTACAGCAACAGGAGAACAAACAAACCGACAGCGTTATCACTCTGCTGTCCTCTCAATTTGCACTTTCCCATTAGGATGCCAATATGTGTGTAAGGGAATAACGACAGAGTTGATAATAAGGTTATACGGGTCCTAGGACCCTGCGTTCGCTTCGTTCGTCTCCGGCCGCACCCCTGGCAGGATAACGGAACTGCGGATCAGAACTCCGCGCTCGCTTCGCAGCTCTGCATCATCTCCCTCACTCAGGTCATTCACACACAAGTCGCGACTGAGTCCACACACACAGAAGTACCAAATCCAAATCAATTTTCAGTACACAATTCCCTATGAGGATATCCGAGTTCAATACCAATAAATCGGTACCGCCACAAAGTAAGTTGTTACCCAAGTACGTAGCTTACCCCCGGACCCGTACCAACGTACTAAATACCAGAGGGCACTACCCACAGGGAGCGTGCACAAAACCAAACGTACAAACACACGCTCAGGCAAGTTCTGTACCAATACCAAATGTATGCCCTCAGGCACCAGCCGCCTGGCGTACGGCGCCCTGCGTAAGACGTCTCTGACGACGGATGGGAACCCCCTATTGACCGGTCCCCTAACCCAGAATGGTTTGACCTATGTACCAAAAATTGAAAGCCTATTTAAAGAATACCTCATTAGATGGTCCTTGTCTGCTCCTGCAGCGATCCGATTGAGGCGAGGAGTCCCTCCGGGAAATTCCCGGGGGTACCCTAGGGAGTCCCGTTCTCAGTGGGTCCTGCAGCCGAGCAGAGCAGGTCCCACCTGGGTCGCCAGAACTGATGCTGTGAAATGCCGAAGTTAAGACTCAACAGCCGCGGTGACTATTTGGCAGGCATTCTTTATTGCAGCGCCGGGCGCAGAGGGGATTGCTCCACCTGACGTGCGCACCGACTGGTTCCCATGTACAGTTTAAATACATACTCTGTGTGCACAGACCCAAAAAGGTCCCGAGTTCTTTTACCATCTGAGGGAGGGGAGTTCTGCAGATGGCTTCTGTCCCCCAAGCCCCACCCCCGAGGCCACTCGGGTGTCCAGGACCCGCCCCCCTTACCCTGAGCCCCCCACCATGAGGACACCCAGGTGTTCAGGACAGGCCCCCCCATCCCCTGAGACCCACCCCTCAGGCCACCCAGGTGTCTGGGACACACCCCCCCTAAATCCGAGCCCCATCGCGAGGCCACCCAGGTATCAGGGACCTGCCCCTCCTTCGCCAAGCCCCACCAAGGAGGCCACCCAGGTGTCCGAGACCTGACTCCCACCCCCCACCCCCAAGGCCACCCAGGTGTCTGGGACACGCACCCCCTTCCCCAGAGCCCCACCCCCGAGGCCTCCCAGGTGTTTGGTACCCGCCCCCTTCACCGGAGCCCCACCCCCGAGGCCACCAAGCTGTCCGGGACCCGCCCCCATTTTGCCTGAGCCCCACCAAAGAGGCCACCCAGGTGTATGGGACCCGCCCACCTTCCCACTAAGCCTCACCTCTGAGGCCAACCAGGTGTCCGGGACACGCCACCCCTTCACATAAGCCCCACCCCCGAGGCCACCCAGGTGTCCAGGACCCACCCCCCACCTTTACCCGAGCCCCACCCCTGAGGCCACCCAGGTTTCCGGGACCAGCCCCCCACTTTCGCCAGACCCCAAACCCCGAGGCCACCCAGGTGTCCAGGACCTGCCCCCTGTTCCCCCACACCCCACCTCCGAGGCCACCCAGGTGTCCGGGACCTGCCCCCCCTTCCCCCGAGCCCCACTACCAAAGCCACCCAGGTGTCCAGGACCCGCCCCCTTCCCCCAAGCCCCCCACCCCGAGGCCACCCAAGTGTCTGGGACCCGCCTCACCTTCCCCCGAGACCCCCACCACAAGGCCACCCAGGTGTCCGGGACCCGCCCCCCCCTTCCCCCGAGACCCACCCCCGAGGCCACGAAGGTGTCCGGGACCCAACCAGCTTCCCCCGAGCCCCACCACCGAGGCCACCCAGATGTCTGGGACCCACCCCCCCTTCGCATGAGCCCCACCCCAAGTCCACCCAGGTGTCCGGGACCTGCCACCTCATCGCCCGAGCCCGACATCCGAGGCCACCCAGGTGCGCGGGACCCTCTCCCCCTTCCCCTTAGCCCCAAACCTGAGGCCACCCACGTGTCTGAGACCCGCCACCCCATCCCCCAACCCCCAACTCCGAGGCCAACCAGGTGTCCGGGTCCCATGCCCCCTTCACCCGAGCCCCACCCCAGAGGCCACCTAGTTGTCCGGGACCCACCCACCTTCCCCCTATCCCCACCTCCAAGGCCACCCAGGTGTCTGGGCCCCGCCCCCTGCTTCCCCTGAGCCCCACCCTGAGGCCACACAGGTGTCTGGGATGCGACGTTCCCGTCCCCAAGCCCAACCTTCGAGGCCACCCAGGTGTCCGGGACCCGCCCCCCCGTCCCCTGAGCCCCACCCTGATGGCACACAGGTGTCCGGGACCCACCCCACCTTCCCATAAGTCCCACCCCCGAGGCCACCCAAGTGTCTGGGACACACACCCCCTTCCCTTAAGCCCCGCCCTGGAGGCCACCCAGGTGTCCAGGACACGCCCCCATTCCCCTGAGCCCCACCCCTGATGAAAAACAGGTATTCGGGACAACCCCCCTTCCCACGAGCCCCACCCCCGAGGACACCCAGGTGCCCGGGACCCGCCCCCCCTTCCCCTGAGCCCCACCCTGAGGCCACCCAGGTGTCCGGGACATGCCCCCCCTTCATCTGATCCCCCCACCCTGAGGGGACCCAGGTTTCTGGGACCCGCTCCCCCTTCCCCCGAGCCCCACCCTCAGGGACACCCCGGTGTCTGGGACACGCCCCCCCCTTCATCCGATCCCCACCTCGAGCCCACTCAGGTGTCCGGGACCCTCACCTCGTCCCCTGAGCCCCACCCTGGAGGCCACCCAGGTGTACGGGACCCGCCCCCCTTCCCCTGACCCCCACCCATGGCAAAAAACAGGTGTCCGGGAACCTCCCCCCTTACCCCGAGCCCCATCCCCAAGACCAGCCAAGCATCCCAGACCCACCCCCCCCTTCCCCTGAGCCCCACCCCTGAGGCAACCCAGGTGTCCTGGACCCGCCCCCCTTTGCTCGACCCCCACCCCGAAAGCCACCGACATGTCCTGGACCCACCCCCCCTTCCGCCGAGCCCTACCCCCAAGGCCACCCAGGTGTCCGGGACCTGCCCCCCCTTCCCCTGAGCCCCACCCTCAACGCTACCAACGTGTCCTGGACCCGCCCACCCTTCTGCCGAACCCCACCCCCGAGGCCACCCAGGTATCTGGGACCTGACCCCTTTCCTCCGAGACCCACCCCCGAGGCCACCAAGGTGTCCAGGTCCCACCCCCCCCTTCCCCCAAGCCCTACCCTCGAAGCCACCCAGGTGTCCAGGACCTGCCCCCCTTCCCCCAAGCCCCCCACCCTGAGGGCACCCAGGTGTCCGGGATCCGCCCCCCTCCCCCTGAGCCCCACCCATGGCAAAAAACAGGTGTTTGGGAACCATCCCCCTTACCCCGAGCCCCACCCCCAAGACCACCCAAGGGTCCCAGACCCACCCCCCCCTTCCCTGAGCCCCACCCCCGAGGCAACCCAGGTGTCCTGGACCCACCCCCCCTTCGCTCGAGCCCCACCCCCAGGACCTCCTAGCCTGCCTGCTCTCTGCTGTCTAATATTTCCAGCAGACACCCGTCAGGCTGAAGTCCCCCACCAGAACAAGGGCTGGCGCTTGCGAGACTTCAGCCAGCCGCTTATAGAATACTTCATCTGTCTCCTCATCCTGGGTGGGTGGTCTGTAGCATACTCCCAGCACAAGATCTCCTTCATTTGCCTTCCCCTTCATCCTTACCCATAAACACTCGACTTTATCATCACTGAAATCTAGCTCTATACAATCAAAACATTCCCTGGTGTACAGAGCCACACCCCCGCCTCTCCTTCCTAGCCTATCCCTTCTGAAGAGCTTATAGCCATTCATCGCAGCATTCCAGCCATGACAGTCATCCCACCACGTTTCTGTGATGGCGACTACATCATAGCTGTCCTGCTGCACAATGGCTTCCAGCTCATCCCGTTTGTTGGCCATGCTACGTGCATTCATGTAGATGCACTTGAGCTGGGTTACCGATTTCACCCCCATCCTTGGCCCTTGATCCCTGGGCTCATTACTAGTGGGCCTGGTTTTATCCCCTTCCCCCTTCGATTCTAGTTTAAAGCCCTGTCCATGAGCCGTGCTAACTCTTGGCCTAGGACCCTATTCCCCTTTTGGGATAGGGTTTTCCCATTCTTAGCAAGCAGGCCGGGTGTCCTGTAGATCAAACTATGATCATAGAACCCAAAGCCCTGCTGGTAGCACCAGTTTTGGAGCCAGGTATTGATCAGTCCGATTTTCTTGTTTACCCATTCGTCAGGCCCCAAAACTGGAGGGACAGAGGAGAAGATAATTTGTGCTCCTGAACCCTTCACAAGCTGTCCCAAGGCCCTGAAATCTTCCTTCATTGCCCTCAGACTTCTACTCTCCAGCTCATCACTGTCTGCCTGTAAGATCAAAAGAGGGTAATAATCTGAGGGCCGTATCAGGCCAGGAAGCTTCCTGGTTATATCCCTAATGCGAGCCCCAGGGAGGCAGCAGACCTCCCTGTGGGAAGGGTCCGGCCTGCATATGGCACCCTCAGTTCCCCTCAGAATGGAAATGGAACCCACTATGACTACTGCCCTCCTCCTGCTCTTCCCAGAAGCAGTCTTAATGCGTGGAGCTGGCTGCTTTGGCAACTCCCTGGATGGGGCTTTACCAGCATCCTTAGTTCCCTCATCATCTATCTCCAGAGGCCCATATCTGTTCCGTACGGGCACCTGGGGAGGCATGGGAGGTCTGGAGGAGACTCTCCTACTGCCCCAAGCAGGTACCTGCTTCCATTCCCCCCCATCCTCTCCTAGTTCCCCTCCTTCTGCCTGGTGACAAGAGGGCAGGGGATCCTCTACCTCTCCTGGAGCCTCCGCCTGCTGCTTTTTCCATAAGGATGGCAGGGTGTGGCTCCACCAATCCACTTCCCTTTCACACTCCCAAATGGTCCTCAGTCTTCCCACTTCCTCCTTAAGCTCGGCCACCAGGCCGAGCAGATCATCCACCTGCTCACAGCACACTCAGGTGCTGTCTTTGCCGTCCTCCTGCCAGAGTGACAGACATTCCATGCAGCCCGTCACCTGGACAGCTGCACGTCTCTCCGTCAGGTCCGTTTGGGTCACTTTATTCCTTTTGGCTTTGGCTGCAGACCGAGTGGAGACCATGTTTTCTTTGTAGTCGGCCTAGCCTGCCTGCTCTCCTCGTTCCTCCCCTCCCAGTCACCCGTCCCGCGCTGCACTCTGCGGTGGCTGCCCGCCGCTGCTGTCGCCTCGCCGACGTACACCCTCCTCTGGTGCTCCCGGGTGGTTCCGCAGGTGAAGCCCAGGCAACGCCCACTCACTGCTTGTTTGCTCAGGGCACAAAATACACTTTTGGTGTATTGTAGGAATGTCGTCGCTTTCATTGCTCTTCAGAAATTACATTGACACCATTTTTAGGAGTGCGGCCCACATACTGCTTACAGACGGCACACACAGATGGCAGTCTGCCTCCCTTTCGTTTTCAAATCTCCCTATGACTTTATCTAGCTGCCTTCTTGGACTAGTTATCTGTTGGTTAATCCCCTGTCAGCTGTTAGATCTGGAGCATAAAGTGGTTATTTTTTTCAGTTCTGGGATTACTTACAAAGAATTTTGTAATTCTGAAATGCTCCAGTGCTGTCTCCTACTGTTTGTGACATTGCTTTGTCACAAAAGCAATGTTAGAAATAACCAATTTGTCAATTCTCAGGTGCCTCTGAGGCACAGTTACTTGCTACACAATACAAAAGATGAAAAAAAAGCTCGATCTGCGCTTGCAACTCATTCCACCGTAGGTTTGAGCAAGTGAGCTGCAGACACACAAATCCAGAGGCCTGATGTCTAACCCAAGGGTTACAAGGATTAAATACTGAACACCACCATCTGTGCAAGCCCAGCAACATATTTCCCACCACAAGAGGAACCGGTACTGAAACATCGTTATCACGGAATAACCATAACTGGGTTAACGTTGCTGGAAAGGACCAGAGCAAGCTACAGACATCAGGAGGGTCTAAAGAAGGTATTTATCAGTGGACTGCAGAAAACAAGTTGCAAGCAGAAAGCAGTGGATGAATGCAGGATATACAAGGAAAACTACTGAAACAAAGCAACCAGTCCAACAACTTGCTGCTTAACAGCAACAGATAAACACCAAAAGGGGCTAAAATCCCTTTGATTCCACTGACTTTGTCATGATCATGTATGGTCCAACACGGTAAGAAAATGGTGGTTCATCATCTGCCTGAACCACGTCTTTTCCCCCAATAATAGGGAGAGACGCCAAGTACCCCAGATGCCCACTGCCTGCAAGATAAAACCGACACAAGACCAGGGCATAACCAAAAAGAATATGCAACAGTTCCCAGGATCCATCACGTCTCCTGCAAGTTCACTAAAAACCTGAGTGCAATCACTGCAATGGGAGCACCAGCCAAAGCATCAATAGGAAATGTTAAGATCTAGATGTCAAAACCTTAATTTTCTAGTGAAGCTGAAGCAGGGAAAGCAGAAACGGTCATTGAGAGCTCCCCCAGGTGACATTTAACAGAAGAGTTTCTATTGCCTGTTCCAAAACAGCTCCCTCCCACAGGGCCTACTAATGACTAACGGCCCGAATACTTCCACTCTCCCCATTTTTTTCCCACCATTTCAGTAGACATAAGAACACGCTAAAAATGAAAAATAACACAGGTGGGATAACTACTGTGAAGAGTATGTGACTCTGAAAAACTCTACTAATACTATTAGGAAACCATTATCCATAACTTCTTACCTTCCCAAAGCCAAAGCTGTAAATGTTCTTGGCTGCAGTAGCTCCAGATTTTAGAAATCTACCCCGAGGACTGTCAACATTTCTAAGTATCAAAAACATAAGCATGACTAGCTTTCAAGACAGTCACCCACTGAAAATTGTAGTATCAGGTTTCTTTTTAAGAGGAGCATTGTAATAACAGGGAAGAGGAGTATTATGATACGAGTTTTAAATCAATATTGCAGTCATCAATAAGCCTCCTTGATACATTTTGCTCCCGTGGGAGCAAAACTGACACATTTGACGACACACTTCACGCACAGGCTGAGATTCACTTGAAAACTGCTTCAGCTTTACTCCTGATTCACACATACATGCAAGCAGGCTACATTCCTCAGGGATGGAAAACAAGAGCCTGTCATTCTCCTCACTGCACACTTACACATCAAGGTCCCAACAAGTTACAGACACACACCTGCACCTGAGCAGAACCTTAGTTAAATAATCTGAATCGTGAGGATTTCAAAAGACCGTTCTTGACCTTGAAAAATAACATCAAATAGCTACCTAACATGGAAAAGCCAAGAATTTCTCCCTGGAATACTGGAGTTTCTTCACTTTAAGATGAAGGTGTGAGCACATATTCAACATGTATTGCACACACATACCTGAGCACTGCTTGCTTTCCCAGCAGACGTAGCCCAGCACTGAGGTTTTTTTCCACTTGTATCATGTACTCTCAGGTCACCTCCTTCATCCAATAACCTGCTAGGAACCCACTGATTTCCTGAGAAGGCAGCTGCATGGACTGGGGTGCTTCCGTCGTAACAGCGACTGAGGATCCGTAAAGCAGAAATGTTTCAACCTACCCTTACGACACTCAACCAGCTGTGCTTCTGGGGGAAAAAGCAGCATACCTAGAGCACTCCTGTACTCCCAAACAACATACACCGCGAAATAGGGAAAATCAGGCACCTGATTACCTCTGAGGACCTTTGGCTAAAATAGCAACATGCATCTTAAGCATGTCTCCACTGTCATCAATAAAAGATTAAACATTTATTCCAATTTGAGAAAAATAATATGTATTTTTATACTTAACTGGTTAGCATCTGAGCCATAATCCAACAGCACATCCACTCTTTTACGAAGAGCTACAACGCAGCAGTAAAGAGTGAAGTCTGGCCCATGGAATTAACAGCATCAACAAAAATACCTACAAGAAACCAGAAGATTACAGGGCGAATGCTTGTTCGTTCCCACCCCAAATAAAAGGCAAGGGTTCATTAACACTGAAACCAAATGCCATATTCCCTCTGAGATAATGGAAACACAAAAACATCATGATATTAGCAGAAACTGAAAAAAGAGCAAATGAGCCTCCTTATAACTTTCTATACAGATGATGCACTTCTTGTCCATGATGTTTTCAAATAAAGGATGAACAAATGAGAGGCAAAGTATTAGCCTGGACGAGCACGGACAACACCAGAGGACTGCATTAATAAAACCCCAAATTATTCTAAAGCAGTAATTAACAGTTGGACCAGTAGTTTGTTCCCTTAACCGATTTTGTTCAAAATGATGAATTCCATTTTGTACAACAAAGGAAAAGGTAGCCTGGAGGGCTATGAACCTGCAACCACAACTGCACAATGAGTTAGACAATGAAATTGATCTATTCTTGGTCTCATTGATACAAAAGGTGCAGGATTTGGTGATTCCGTGAAACACCTTGGCAGACCCCCCCAGTCCCGCAGCTCTCCCCAGCTCAGAGCCGGCTGCGGCAGAGTCTGCACCCTCCGGGGGGCGGGGAACGAGGCATGGACCATTCATAAATTGATCTATTTTTGGAACCATTGGGTTTGTTCAGCCTTGAGAAAAGAAGGCTGAGGGGGGACCTTATCATCCTGTTCCAGTATTTAAAGGATGGCCACAAGGAAGATGGAGACTCCTTTTTCGTGCTCATCACAGCCGCAGTCTGTGCCTTCATACACCACAAACTCCCAACATACTTTAACACTAAATAAAATGCAAGAATAGATGCAAGACTTGTTAGCATTTAACTGTGTCAGTGTGAATGACAATTGTTTTTGAAACACTCTTAAAGTGTGTCAAAAAAAATTAGCTTGCAAAGCACCAGCCCATGTAGGAACACATTAAGCTAAATGTGATGGGTGTAGCATATTGTTAAAAGTATCTATTTTAATAAAGTGGGAAGGAAATGAAGAGAGAGGAGAAGAGGAGGAGAAGGAGACAATAGAGGGGTTTGCCAACCTCTAGTAGGCTGAGCGGTAATTGAAGAGTTTGATTCCGAACGTAACAATTTACTCCCGTGAGGATGAACTAGAAAAAAAGACACAGGACACGGGTCACATTAAAGAAAATCGTGAGCAGGAGAAGAAATTAACTGCAGCAGCTGCATATGCAAGAGCCTCAGAGCACTGGGCCAAAAGAGAGGGCTCGGAGCAAAAGCTGTTTCTAAGTGCTCTGAGGTCTCAAAGGTGTCCTAGGCAAAAAGGAAATAGTGCTTGGATAGACTCAGCTGCAGTCCCAAGTAGACCTGTGTAATGCCATTTATCTGCTGACACAGAGAAGTAATACAAGCTAAAATTATTGTAAATAACTGGGTCCAGTACTTTTAAAGCTGTTCACGACAACAGTACTTGGAAACGTGATTTCTCTGAAGACATGAGAAGCCCTTGGTGGAAATACAGATTTGCTTAAGGAAAAGACTGAACCTGCACCACTGCCATCACTGACTACTCTGCATCAGTGGCTTCGACAGGACCAGGATTAGGGACCAACGTGCAGCGCCCGGTGTCTGGGTGATTTTGTAGAGATCGGTATTCCTTTAGACCCACGGTGTTGACTCACTCATCTGCTCCCGTATTTCCCATGACAAAGGGATAAAGTACTACAGAAAATACTGTAGAGATATAGAGGATACAAGGCTTATTAAAGAAGAGGGGAGAAAGTTCCAAAGAACTCTTAATCTGAGGACAGTAATAAAGAATTCCAGTCAATTAATCAGGTGGTTATTTAGTATTGTATCTCTCAGTGTCAACCCAAGTAAGAATTGCAGCAGTCCCTCTGTCAATAGGCTTGAGAAAAATGTTCAGGATACATCAAAACTAACCATGTTAACCCTCCAGCAAAGTCAGATATTTTGAGGCACGTTTCATTTTCCACTACCGTGCACTTTTGAGGAACAGGAGTAGAAAGCTGTAAAGTACAGACGGCTCTGCAGGCATAAATGACTTTCCTCTAGTAGCAGATGCAGAATCAGGTGCTAAATTTCAGTTAGACCTGTGGTCCAACACCAAAAAAGTAACATTACTGTTACGTTTCTTTAGTAAACAAGATACGCAATATGTTAGTAAGCAAAAGGAGTATTTTTAACACTGGTGAAAAACTCAGAGATGTCATCACAAGGTTATGAGAGCTCTTTTACGATACTATGGTAAGAAGTTTTATGGGTACCTTTTAAGCCTGTTGACAAAGGTTTCCAGGCCTTCGTGTCACACCGTTAGCCCTGACGGGGTTTTGTGGTGTCTCCTTTTTGGATTTGACATCCTTGACTTAGCATGACAACTGCTACACATACAAGCTCTCCACCCTCTCAAGGTCTGTACCAAACTGTTTAGAAACCTTGGTCCCAAAGTAGAAGCTGTGTGAGATAGCTGACACTGGGGTAAGGTCTACAGGACAGTTGATGTCTGCCTTCACTTGCCTCTCCTGAACTCTGCTGTGCTGTTCTCGCGCTATTACAATATTGATTATGGTTCTATAGAACTCCTGGGAGGTAAAAACGCAGTAAACCTAATACTGCTAGTTAATAGGACAGGATCTGGCCACCTCATGCATTCAGGATTTCCCAATATATGTACCTTGAAGATGCAGATGAATATTTCTGCCGCCACAGCCGGCTCCCCTCCTCAGGCCACTCTGACACGGGGAGCGGGGCCATCCGGGCCCCCCCTTTCCCCACACCGCCTCCCGCCGATATTCTGACAATACACCGCAGTACCCCGATCCCAGCTGCGCACGTACAAGTGGTTGAGAAGGAGGAACAGACGTGGTACCTGGCGCAAAGGGAGGAGGGTTAAGAACGGAGGAGCGTGATCACGACTGTTGTCGCTGTTGCTGTCCAATCTCCTCCGCAGTTGGAGCAGATGCAGGCATAGCTTTAATTGGGGTTAAAGGTGGGTATAAATCAGGTTCAGTCTCTGGATTTATTGCACTAGGATGAAAGGGATCTTCTGGCTCTTCGCCTCCCGAATTCTGCTTTTGGTAATGTTCTTCAGGATTGGGAATTTCAGCAGATTCAGGCTCAGGGTCCACAGCTGGGGGTATCATTTCAAAAGACTGAGGTTCCTCTGGGGGAGCTTGTGGTGCCCCTCCAGTAATCCCTTGCAGGGCTTGCCCTGCGGGATGCAGTGTTCGTATGGCAGTCTATACAGTTTGCCAAGTAATTAGTATTCCTTCTGGCAAGGACAAGTGCAGCGTCTCCTGCGTTTGCAATTCCTCCCCCACTTTTTGCCACTGAGCTAAATCGTAGGACCCCCCTTCAGGGAACCATGAGCAATAATCACGTATCCACACAAGCAAAGTCACCAGTTTGACAGGGGCCACTTTAAAGCCCTACCCTGTGAAAATGCACTGCAGAAGCTCAAGTTGCAATTTCTGTTCTCGAGTAGCTGTTTGTCCCATTTTTAATTTTTAAGATTTACTTAGAAAGACCTATTCCAGTGTCACAATCCATGTCTAGCCAGACAGCTGGTGGGGGGCACTCGCCTGCCGTAGGGCTGCACTGCGCATGGGCGGACACCACACACACACACAGACACAGACACAGACACACCCACACACATCCCCACACACACTACCACCACCCCCCCCCTGCACACACACCCCCTCCCCCCCACGGTACTACACTCCCATTGATCGGATCGCCACGGCGGGCCTGGCCAGGGTGCTGCAGAAGCTGAGGGGTCCGGGGGAAATGGCAGCCGTGTGGAGATCGATGTGGGGCGGTCCGGGTGGAAAGCGGGGCCCGCTGGGTGGGTGGTCGGTCGGGCCGGGCCCGCGGGGCCGTCGGGAGGAGGTGGTGAGGCAGCTGGAGTGCGTCAAGGTGAGTGGGCGTCCCCGAGGGGTGATGGGGGGGGGCGCGGGAGGGCCTGAGGGCCACGGTGGGGCTGTGGGCACGGGGGGCCTGAGGGGGGGCATTGGTGGGTGGGTGGGAGGGGGGTGGCTGGGCCCGGCTCCCCAAGGGGTCCCTTCGTCCTGTGGGGTTTGGAGTGCGGTGCCGGCGATGCCGGAGAAATAAAGCCCAGCAGGGCGGTAAGACAGCGGTGCCCGGGCCGTGCTGGTGCCGCCCCGCAGGGACGCGGTGTTCCCCAGCGCTGCCCTGCAAGTGGCCGTGGGGCCCTGGGGGTGCCGGGCTGTGGGGTGTCAGCGTGGCCCAGGGGGGCTGCAGCGGGGGTGAGGAAGCAGAGAGGGGGAGCCGGTTTGGGGCCCGACCCGGAGAGCGGGACTCGTGCTGCCGGGGCTGGCAAAGGGGCTGGCGTGGCTGGTTTTGGGGCTGAGAAAGAGAGGGAGTTGCGTGGCTTCGGGCTCAGGAAGAGGGCTTGAGATGGAATCCGTGCCAGGCCCCTTCTCTCTGCGCGGAGGGTGCGTCCCGGCCCCGCTGCCGAGGGCAGAGGTGGGGTGGGGGTCCCCCGGCCCCTCCCCCTTGGCTGGGGGTGACAGCCAGGCTCATTTCTCTGCTCTTCTTTTCCCAGGGTCACCTTCTGCGGCACGGCAAGAAAATCCTGCACGGCTGATTCCGCTCGCTGCTCGGGTAATGGCACGCCTGGGGCGAGACACGTTTGCGAGTTCAGGGATGCTACAGATGCTCCCCGTCAAAGCCGCAGAAAAGGCAAATTTGCTGCCGGTGCAGAAAAGCTGATGAGGAGTTTTGTGTGGATCTTTAGTCGTTTGAGCGCCGGAGCCCTCCAAGAGAAGCTTTCTAAGTGAGCACTGTAGAGTACCGCGAGGAATTAAGCACATGCTTTTTATTACTGTCGACAGCTCTAGATTGGCCACTAACAGCACTTCAGAAGCGCTCGCATCCAGAGCGCTCTGAAAACCATTGACTGATTAACCCAGCGCCAAAGGTTGAGAAATCGTTTCAGGAGCTCAAGTCTTGGGATGTTTAATAGCGTGAGACGGAGCCTTTCGCTTGGCTTCTGGGCCGGGCCGGTGCCCAGGTCAGCGATAATGCGAAGGGGAACCGCTCGCTCCAGTGGAAATAATTGGTGTGAGCGGAAATAATTAGCGTCTCTTTGCCCGTGGGAGGGAAAAGGGAGATTGAGAGTCTGCCTAAACGAACCTCGTGTCGTTAAGAGATCATTCTCTGGGGGGTCACCACCAAAATTATGTTTCAAGGAAGCTCGTCTTACCAAGCAATGTGCTGCGGCTGGTTTGGGGACTAAATATCTCCGAAGTTTGGGGTGGATTGAGTGCTTTTTGGTTATTCGTTGGATATCTTGGAGTTGGTTTTTTTTCCCCGTTTACCACCTTTTACCGCTAAACAAACTGCAGAGATTTCCCAAGTAGGCACGAAACGGTGGATCGAGCGCTGAGGGTGACAAAGTTATATTCTTAAAAAAAGCGGTTCAACTTCCTCCCGTTAATTTTCCACCCCTTAATCTCCTTTTCTTCCTTTTAGCCAGTTTTCGGCTTCCCCCCGCCCGGCCCCTCAAAGAAAAGCGGTCGGGTGGTTTTATACCAAAAAAGGTCACGACCGGCTGTTTTTGTGGGGAGCGATGGCGCAAAGCAAGGAGGGAGCAGCACGCCAAGGGAAACGGAATCCTTGAGCGCTTGTTATTTAACAGGAATTCTCGTTATTTTCTTTAATGGAGAAACAGTTCGGAAGGGACATGGGATGTGAAGGACTTGGAGGCCAGAAAATACACCCCGTGCCCTCGTTCATGCCAAGAAACTGTCACCGGAGGACGCAGGAGATGGAAACCGTCCCTCCAAACCCGAGATGCCTTCAGGGGCATGTCACGGTGGCTCCGCTGGCTGATTCCCATCTCGGTACCGTCCATGACAACGAATTTGCCAGCAGGGAAGGAGGGGGGTGGCGACTGTAGTGATTTTTGAGTGTATTTAGCAAAACTCCCATGCTGGAATGGCTTCTGTGAGCCACCGGTCACCAGTTTAGCAGCTCAGCATCACGGCTCCCTTAAATCCCCCCAATTCTATTCAAATAACACGGCAGGAATGAGTTTGGTGGTAAATAACGCTATTGGTAACGGACTTGGTAAAGGTTCCAGGGGCCTGTTGGTGGAATTTATGGGACATACGTAACCTGTTAATCACTTCTGAGTTGTGATTTAAGTTCCTCCTAAACCCACGACCTGATTTGATTGTGCGACATGGTTTGGGGTAAAAACTTAATCTAAGCATTAAGAACGCGCAATTCAAAATACTTGAGGATGGCAAGGAAGGCTAAAGGATGGTCTTGGCAGAATGATTTTTCTCTCGGGCGGTTTTTTTGATACCTTCTGGGCAGAATGGCCAGGGATTTTGGGGGTTTTGGCTGATGAAAGACTAAAATGTGCGCCCAGGCGTTGGAAGAAGAGCAAACTCTGGGAAAAGGGGGGATGAGAGAACCACCGTTGAGGAGTCGGCGTGTGGTTGGTGCAAGGCCCGGGCTGCGCAGGCCCTCGCAGTTGACATTGACCTTCTCCCAGTGGCTCGGCCAGTCCTCAACAGTGGGTTTTTTGAGCCAAAGTTGGCCAGAAATGTGCTGAAATGCCCGGTGAAGTGCTGTCATGGAGCATTGTCAGCCTCCCGCGTTCTACACAACATTTTGAAGCACTTGGTGCTCGGCGGTGGTGGCTCTTGCAGCTGGCTGCTCTTCTCGGAGTGAACCTCACCACTTGGGAGAGGTTTTGAGGAGGAAAAAAACCCCAATTTTCTTGCCCGATGGGGCCCAAGAGGACTCCGGAGGCAGAACGGTACCGTGGTGGTGCTGGAGAAGTTGTTAGAGGAGAGCAATTAGTGCTTTCCTGGGAAATAGGAGCCGTATTTATTACAGCTCCTCACGTATCTGCACGTTCATCCTGCCGGAGCTGTTCCCTGCTCGCCTTCCTCACCTCCTCTTCCTCACACTTTCAGGCGCGTCAACATCGTCAGCCAATTCCAAGCGGAGCTTCCCGACCTCCAGGACTGAGCCCGTTTAGAAGGGGAGGAAGAGGGAGCGTCGCTGGTCTGGAAGCCCTGGGGTGACATGTAAACCAACCCAGAGATGCAGCAGAAAGGTTTTTCTAATGCTTTTCTTCCACTTTCACCCCACGACGGGTTGACAGTTCCACCTCTTTGGGCTTCTCTCCCTCGTTTTCTTGCCCGCCTTCACGTTCGAGGGAAGGAGATGGCTGGGTTTTGGTGGGAGAGTGACTAAACAATAACAGGCGATGCTCTGGGCAGCGTCTTCCATGAAAAACGGGCTTTTGGAGCCGTCCCACATCATATGCGGTGTGCTTGGGAGAGGGGAGGTTTCTCTCTGAGCTTTTAAAGTAGAGCTATTTGGGGTATCGGACTTTTTTCTCTGCCTTTTCCTCATCTGCGGTCTCTGCTGCCCTCGTCCTCTTTTCCCTCCCTCTCCTATCGCCCCTTTTCTCGAGGAAAACTTGACTTTTTCTCAGTTTTCGTTGCGCTTGTAGTTACCAACCTGCTCAATTTGGCTTCTCCCAATGCCAGGCCGGGGTGACGGGTCAACCCGGAGCTCGCTCTGCGTTGCCTGCACGAGACTCAAGGTGACGTGCTGGGAAGAAGCGGCAATTTCTAATTCAGAACGGACTTTGTTACTGGTTTGAGCTGGGAGTCGCTCTGAGTTTTCTATTGCACGGGCCAGAATCTCTTTGTTGAAGGCGCAGGAGGTTCTTGGGTGCTGCCTGTCACCGCGTTAACATCTCTTAGCCTTCCAGACCCCTCCCCTCGTGCATCACTAAGAGTTTGCTTTGATTCTGGGATGATTTGGAGAATAGAATTACTCCCGAATGAAGGGATATTAGATAAAACCCGAGGTCTGCCCTCAATAAGCCCCGAGCGGGTCTGCTTTGCTCCCTCTTCTTCAAAGAAGGGATTTAACTCCCTCGGCATCTGCTGCGTCGCCACGAGGAGCGAGAATTTCCCTTTTTGCTCCTTCTCCAGAGGAATTTAACTCCTTTTTTCCCTATTAAATCTCGCAGGAGGCGGTGGAGATGCTGCATGCTGGGCCACCTCGGAGACCCGAATCCCATCCCCTGGCTGATTACCATTACACAGGTAAACGAGGAGAACAGCTCCCGCCGTTCCTTTTGCTCTGATTGAATTGTCTTAAAAGCGTTCTTTTGGGGTGAGGGAAAAGAACGTGGCGGGGGTGGAATATGGGAAAGCAACGGAAGATCGGCAAGGAGGATTGTAAATATGCTCAAGGGTATTCCAGCACCCACATGAGTGCTGGAAAACACATAGATCACACTAATTGTTATTCAGTCTCGGGTGCTTGCAAGAAAAACACTTAGATGATATAAGTCTGTAACAGACTCAGGGACACCTTATCCAGCTGCTTGAGAATCTTGGCCTGTTGTTGAAGAAGATCACAGCACAGTACCAGCAAGAACAGGGGAGTCCACATGCGCTCTTGCTAACAAGGACTCTTTCGCTGCCAGGGATTCTTGAAAACAAGGACTTCCTTGCTGCCAAGGATAAGTTTAGTAATGCTACTAGTACAGCTATTTCTGAGTTATTTCAACATGTGACACTGCAAAACAGAGCTGCTATTGATTTTTTGCTTTTAGCTCACGGACACGGTTGTCAAGATTTTAAAGGACTGTGTTGTATGAATCCAAGTGACCACTCCAAATCCATCCATGCCCAGTTGCAAGAACTGCACCGACCGAACCAGCAACTTGTGGAGACCCCTGGGTGAAATCTCTTTGCTGGATGGACTTGGGGGTGGGGTTGGTTGAAGCAAATTATACTCATTGCCTGTGTGGAAGGAATTTGTCTGTTATGTTTACTATGCTGTTTGCCGTGTTTAATAAGCATTATACGATCAGTTGTAGATGCCACTTTGCATCGTAGCCTTGTACGAGTTGTAGAGTACCATCATGTCCCATCTACAGACCACAGAATGGCATGTGTAAGGGATAATAGAGGATGGTCCGAGTAAGACACGACAGAAAATTACTAGTTGAACCAAACGCAGTATACATGTTGGGAAAAAGGGACTCAGTACTGTTGCTGCAAAAACTATGTGTGTATCCGTGAGAACCTGACCGTCAAAAGAAGAAGAGAACAAGAAGGGAGTACAACAATGTAGTCACGTATCAGACACCTGCTGTTAGCAAAAGCTGGATCACGAGTCTGGTGAGGCTCGCTGCATGCACTGGCCACGCATGTAGCGACTCTGGCCTGTACTTTTCCACTCAATCCGGTGCAGGATATAAGGGGGCTGTCTTGGGTCGGAGGGAGGAGGAGAGACATGAGCTCACTTTGAAGATACAGGGGATGCCCTGAAGTGCTGTGTCTGCCCCCGCCTCCTCTGTAGGTTCTATGTTCATTAACCCAAACAGCTCAGAAGGCATTACAGCACACTGCAGATTTGTTTATGACATATCAAGAATTTCAACCTTACGCCCTGATAGGACAGTGGGATGATGCACTCGCAAAGAGCCTGACTGCATTAGAGCGGGTATTTTTGCCACATACCTTCTCAAAAACAGTAACTATGGTGATTGAAATGTTAGCACGATTCATTTCGCAGGATCTGCCATCATTTGCGGGGGTTAACCTATGAGGGCTTACACCTGATGGACTTTGGCAATCCCATGTTATGCACATTATGGAATTTGGATGTTTGTGTTATGTACATGTTTCAGTTGATTTGTTTTCTCACCTGGTTGTAGCTACTGCTCATACAGGAGAGAAGGCTCGTGATGTTACTCGACTTTGGTTGCAATGCATTGCAGTCATGGGAGTACCGAAAACTATAAAAACTGATGACAGACCAGCGTATGTGTCCGCTAAAATACAGGCCTCTTTACAGACATGGGGTATTAAACAGGTCACTGGTATTCCTCATTCCCCAACTGGGCAATTGTGGAACGAGCACATTGCACACTTAAAGAGATGCTAGAAAAACAAAAACGGGGAATGTTAGGGGAACCCCCACAGGTGCGGTTACAGAAAGCCTTATACATACCAAATCACTTAACGATAACAGGAAAGCACGCAAGAAACAGTTTTATTAAGACACTTTATATCCTTAAAAAAAGCTTATAAATCTTGACCCTGAAAGCTGTGCAAATGTTAAGATCGTTGCTTACGGGAAAATGGGAAGGACCATTTAAGTTAATCACCTGGGGTCGAGGATATGCTTGTATTTCCACAGGAAACAGGACCCGGTGGATACCGACACGGCTAGTACGACCTGCAGTGAGTCATCGCCAAGAAGAGTTGAATAGAAGTACTGAAGACAAAATAGTAAATGAGGGGAACAGGACCTCGGTGGATCCTGGCCTGGTGTGTGCGCCCCTTTGAAGAACCAATTAACCATTGGTCTGAAAGGGGAGGCGCATACTACGGTATAGGGGGTAAGATTCTTTCTTTAGGCTGGGAACATTACAGGCCCTTTGACACGCAAGCGGTAACAGAACCCCATAAAATACCTTGTCTGTAGTGCCCGGTTAGTAACCATCAGGTCTGGGCCCTCTGTAAATGCATTGCGTGTGTCAGCAAGTGGTATTATGCGTCAACAAAAAGAGAGGCATGGTGTAAAGAATGCCGATCTAAAGGGGCACCGGATTACCAAACGTTACTACTCATAATTACATTAACTTGTGGCAGAAAGTGACTAGTATCCGAAATTTGAGATGAACTTAGCAAAATCCTTAGACCAAGATACTCTCTGTCTATCTATGGCTACATCAGACAATCCCTTCCACACATGCCTTGTAGGCCTCTCCCTAGATAACATATCCATAATAGTTAACAAAGCACGCGGTTGTCTCATGAAAACCCAGTGCAGCTCTACCACTGAGTGCCTTGATAACTGGGACAAATGGGATGACAGATTACTATCCCTACTTTTAGAGCCACAGGAGACTGATATTGTAGGCCTAATTCAGATGGTTGCTTGTAGATATTTTAATTTCGCCAAGTACCCTCAAAACGTAACTCCGCAGGGCAACCATCGATTTCCTGCTATTAGCGCACGACCATGGATGTGAAGATTTTGATGGCATGCGCTGTATGAATTTATCAGACCACTCTGAATCAATCCATAAAGGTATACAACAGTTAGAGAGAAATGTGCAGAAATTATAAGTAGAGGGAAGTTGGGAATGGCTGGATAACCTTTTTAACAGTTGAGGTATTTCAGGATGGCTATTATCAACTGTAAAGGTTGGATTGATATTGTTATTTTTTGTGCATGCCTTAATGCTTGTCGTGCCCTGTATTTTAAGCTGCTTACGGAAAATAGTACAAAGAATGATTAATCAAGCTTTTGTTGTAAAAAAAAAAACACGGGGAGGGAGGGGTGCGTGGGGGGGGAGGGGGCGGTGGGGGGAAGGGGCGTGGGTGGGGGAGGGGTGTGGGGGGGGGAGGGGGCGGTGGGGGGGGAGGGGGGGGTGGGGAGGAAAGGGGGGGGAGGGGAGGGAGGAGGAGGTGGGGGGGGAGGGCTCTGTGGAGGGGGAGGGGGCGGTGGGGAGGGAGGGGGGCGTGGGGGGGAGGGGGCCCGCCCATGCGCAGTGCAGCCCTACGGCAGGCGATTCCCCCCACGGGCTCTCTGGCCGGACATGGATTGTGACGCTGGAAGAGCTCTTTCTAAGTAAATCTTTCCACGGTCTTTTCCTGGTCTAAACTCCTTTACATAATAAAAAATCACTGGATCCCTAGGGATAGAAACCGCCTTTTAGGAACCGCCTACGGCACAGGCGTTGCCACTTCTGTATCTGTTTACACCCGGGTCTCTCCTCAGAGAACGCAAATGGGCTGTTTACACTTGTACAGAGCAGCTGCTGAACAGGGGCACGTCCCGTCAGACTTAGATGTTGACACCCGTGATACAGACCGTCTAATTCGGCTGGCTCTCTGTTTAGACGTAGATTCTGACGCCGGAATAGCTCCTTATAAAAACAGCTTTTCCAAATCTTTACCTCGTCTGAGCTCCTTGACAGCGTACAGAATCAGAGCACCCTTAGGGAGAGCTTTTTAGTTTGATCTCCTTTTAGATACGGAAAGGAATCTTATTTTCCAAGAGCTATAAAACGAAGAGCTTGTTCTCTCTCTCGGCGCCTGGCGCCCAGAGTTACAGGTTTGAACCTGTGCTTCCAAGCCCTCTTCTTGTCTTTAAACTTGCGCTCATTGCCTTTCATCCTTCCACAGGACGCCACTGAGGAGAGTCTGCTTCCACGTCTCTCCCAGTCAGAGAGCTCCCTCTCTCTCAGCCACTCTTTTTATGTAAAATTCCCCAGTGCCTTCATCCTTGTGGCTCTTTGCTGGGCTCACTCCAGAACGTCCAAGTCTGGAAGTGGAGAGCCCAGACCTGGCCACCGGACTCCAGGTGTGGCCTTACCAGCGCGGAGCAGAGCAGAAGGATCCCCTCCCTCATCCCGCTGGCAATGGAGTTCTGGCAGACACCCTGTGGTGTTTGTTTAGTTAGCTCAAAATGTGTCGTTGTGGCTTTGTCTTCTTTAAAGAAAAAAGCATGAGGTGTCCTTTACTGTTCACTAATGTCATGGGGATAGGCCTGTTCTATTCCGGCTGCAGAGACTCACTGTCCATTCAGTACACTGCACAGTTGGCAATTATTTTTAGTGTACTTTCTACACATTACCGCGTACAACTGTTAGTTTACATTAAAACTCTTCCCCCTTCTCACAGGATATGGCATAAACAAAACCAAACCTGACAAAAGTTATGCACATAACATAAAAAGACAAATACACAAGTAAGGCCATCTTGCCTGCTCCCTTCAGAAATGGCTTCTTTCCTGTCTCCAGCTGTTCCTCCAAGAAGGGCGCCAGGCAGAGCGCTCTTTCCCACTGCAGAAGTCGGCTTTCTGACAAACTAAGATGTCATGACGCTGCGTGTACTGATAAAACAATGCACTTGACACAAAGCCCTGGAGGGCAGGGTCATGGAGCGCTCCCTGCTTCCCCAGAGCACAAAGTCCTCCTGGCCAGAGCATTTCCCACCTCTACGAACAAGGCTCAGGGCTCTGCAAAGCGGTTCTGGGGGGATGCCAATGAAAAGACAGGGCTGCCCAGACAGAGCCTGAAGGCCTGGGCGCAGCCACTGGCCAGAGATTGCTTTTTTGTCTTGCTGTTGTTACTCTTCGATTCAGTTGCCTCATTTTGATTTATTGCCTTAAAACTTCTCTCTTGCTGACAAGGTTTTATTGGACATTTCCGTGTGCTCTTTCTGCCAAGTCATGCAAGCAGCTTACACGCCGTAAACTCTACCTGGGCTAAGTTCAATTCTGAATCAGACCACTCTAACGCTGGAGGAGCTGCGCAGAAGAAACCACAGTTATTCTTCAAATCAGTGCAAGGGAACAGGATCTCAACCGTGGCATTTAAATTTTACAAAACAGGTCACTACGTGACATTCCGGGAGATGACGTTTACAGAACTGGCATTTTATACAATTCAGTCTCCATCTTGAGACAACAAACGGCAGCTCTATCCAAATAGTTATCTGCATGTCCATTTTAACAGTGGTGTCACGTACCCCTGCAAGGATCGTTTTTCCCTAAGAACTCATCAAGTGCCATCCAGCCACCTCCGACAGGAACCATGACTGTACTTCTTAGGATACAAACAACGCGCAGGAGCTGAGAGTCACCCAACTGCAGTAAGAGCCAAACAACAGTCTCAGGTTCTCAGTCATTCAGATGCAGTTCAACGGTGATCGGTTAAGAATCGGACACTTCAAAAAGTTTATTTGGATATTTAATTATTAGCAAATGCTAAAAAATCAGATTTATTTATGCAGATTATGAAAGCTGTTAAGATTTCAAATCGGATGCCGTTGCATTAATCCACAGAAGATGGCAGGACGGTAAGAAAGAATCTCAGGTTTAATTTTATGCTTGATTCTGAAATGTCTGAGCTCATAAAGGAAGCAAAATTAGTAACACGTTATTTAATTGGTTACGATGCGCATTTGTGCAAATTAATGAAGACCTCTTTGCATCATTTCACCACTCAAATCTTAAGAAAACTCTCTTCTGCAGCAGTCTAATGATGTCAGCTGAAAGGAAGGCAGCATCGCTTTAGATGATGAGGATGTGGGCTGGAAAGTCACTGTGCAACGAGTGTTGCACGCTTCTGTCAATTGGTTCATTTATCGGGATATTTTCAGGTGTAGCATTGACACTGCTCGCCTATAGCGAGGCGCATGTGGAGAAGGGAATATGAAAGAAACAATGAATGACAGATAGCTGTAATTATTTTCCTTTGCTATGAACTGTTTGTCACTCCTCTACACATCAAGGTTCTTCACAATTCAGATATGCACAAAAACCTGCTCCATACAAGTTTTTGTACTAGCCCATTCTTCCCGTGGGCTGATGGCCAGGGCTAACGTGTGCTTTGCTCTCGAAACCTGTATAACAAACTCAGTATGCAGTATCTCCATTCCAATCCGGATCAGAGAAAACATGACCAAAACGTTGAGCCCATTATCTCATGAAAATTAACCAGAAGAATTCAGTACCTTTTAGACAAGGTCACTATTTATTTTGATAGCGGATCATCAGGCCAAGTGTAAGTGCCATCACACGCAAACAGGCGGAGCACTCACTGAAACCAACGGGAGCCAAACACGCCTCTTTGGGACAGTCTTTGGCCCTTAGAGAAGGCTGGCCACAGTTCAGCTGTACCTACTTGCTCCAGTGTGGGGACCGAAACGCTTTAAATGCAAACCACACAAACGTGCTCCCTCCTCGTTAAGTGATTTCAGTTGTTTGGTACTACTTAAGCCGAGAGAATAAGTTTAAAGGAATATTACTTCTAGGAACCAAACAAAAGCAAAGCTCACTGCTTAATTCAATAATAATTTTTTGTTATAGATAAGAACATTCACATGAGCATTAGTTTTAAGGGCTTTTTAGTAATGCGTTCAATATGTGCTGAACAAAGAACCATTTCACATATGTAGATCAAAGTTAGTAAAAGAAATGGCGTCCAAGTCGATGCTGTTTATTTTCATTGGCTTGTTTCTACAGAGGACTTTTTCTAGAGGTTCTAAAGATACTCTCTTTTTTCTTTTCTTTACTTTTTCCCCCATCCCGGCTTAAGTCTTCGGCTAGACTGCACCAGGCAACTCTACGAAGGGTCAGACACAGTATCCTTTGGAAAGTGCCTACCTCGGCTGTGGTTAATTCAGGCAGTGGGGCTCCTGGAAAATAACACAGGAATCTATCGAGGCATTTTTCCTAGGGGTAACTCAGTCCATTTCCTTCTTAAAATAGCCCGGACACCAGCTGCCCTTAAACACTATTTACTGTTGTTTCAAATAATCAGAGGTAAAAACACTGGAATAAAAAGGTAAAGGAAGTCTAGTTTAAGCTACAAAAAGGCCTGTTCTTGACAATAGCCGTATAACATCACTGTCACTAGAGAAGCCTCAGCCAACTTGCTGTAGGTGATTTTTACTGTGGTGCTGTTCTGCACCAGGAAGAGTTGGATGCTCTCCAAAAATGCTGTATTGTCCCCAGATCTGGAAGCACAGATGTCAGATAAGAGGATTAACAGAAATTCAAATAGTCTTTTTCAAATAGAGGCTTGTTCTAGATATGTGGAAAACACTTTAAATTATTACTTAGATATATTGCTTCAGGCATGTGGTAAGATGATCCGCTGCTCTCTGCGCTTTCTTCTATACCTCAACAGACTTTGCCAGCAAGTAAGAACGCATCTACGTTTTCAACACCTCTAGATTTAAAATGGCTAATGCTGTTAACGCGAGCGGTTCCAGAATGGGTTATACATATTGTTGCCTTTATAAGAGCATGAATAAGGTACTAACGGTATCCGGTTTGTGTAAAGTATTTCCATTCTTAGCAGGCAGTTTAACAATTAAAGAAGGACGTGATGTGACAATTTAAGAAGCTGTGTACCAGTACGTACCACAGGAGTAAGTGAGCACTGATCAGCATATCCTCCCTGCACCGCCGTACAGTGCCACTGCGGAATGACTCACTGATGACGCAGCCGACAAAAAGCACTCTTAGACACAGCTCCAACACATTATAGACCTGCCACGGCCCTTTGGAAAACACTTTGGGACAGGGAACAGTCTAAACGGGAACAGCAAGTTTAATGTGCCTGTTTCCAAAATATGTATTTAATGATTCACCACCTTAGTGTATAAAATACCAACAATCGGCTAGGTTCTTCATCAGTCTGCTTGACTACACAGGGATTTTTTTTTTTCCTGAAAATTTTTGGCCTAATATGCAATAAGTAAGTGATAAGAGAGTAGGATCTGTGTTTACTGTGATTAGCCTTCGATCTGATAGCCTAAAAAATACAACACAGAATTCTGAAGCATTCCGCTGTAAAACTGAAAACCGGTAAAATAACAGTACTTCTGAAATTGCAGTTTAAATGCTCAAGATTTTTTACTATGGGAATTGCTGCTGACCATTATCTGGTTCCTTCAAAAGTAATCTCCTTAATGAGGAAAATGGCCAAAGAAAGCAGGTGAGGGACTGAAGGGGAGGGATCCTGAGACAATTAATGTTCCATAGCATTTAAAGAAATACCACAGCTGACCAGCAATGAATTAGCTGAAGATGAAAGGACGGCAAGAAGAGTGACCACTGCAAGCTTCAATCACTATGCGTTAGAAAAAAAGGGGGAAAAAAAAAAGGAACTTCATGACACATTCCACTGGTTTATACCTGATTTCCCAGGAAGAACTGGTAAGAAATGAAAAATGGAAGAAAGAGACGATTAGTTCACAGGAGATTCTCTATATGACTCTAGAACACGTGCAAGCGAACACATGAGACATTCTAAATAAAGTATCTACTTCAGAGACGAGCAGGCAGCTAGCCACCCGGAGACTGAATATCGGAGAATATTCAAGGCCTTTGTTTCCTTTCCATTGCTGTCTTTGTGATCTTTTAAAATCATCTGCAAGTATTTAGTAAACTCTCTTATCCAAATATTGCATATTTCATCTGAAGTTGTTCTGGTTATTGAATCGAGGGGCGGCAGATCTTTCTCTACAATGGGATATTTATTTTTCTGTGATCTAAAAGTGTTCTGCAGGTATCTAACACGTTTCTTGAACTTCTTCAGAAGGAACAGCGCGCTCCCCCAAAATGACAAGGGAGGATAAAAGCGACTGAATACACTTTGGTAAGAGATTTTGAAAGTACAGCATAATACCATAGGAAAATACCACTGTTTTTACAAAACTAATAGAAAACCAGCAACAGTTTAAACACTTTGGGTATCCAGGCAAAAAGACTGGCTTCTAAGGAGCTGTCGTATGCATGTGCGTGTGTATGTATGCATGCGGTTAGCTTTTAAAAATTAGCATAGATTGAAAAGTTTTGGTAGTTTCAGCAAAAATAAATACAAGCAGGAGCATTTTCCCATATTTTTAGCCTGTATGTTCTAACAAGAAAAAAATCATAAAATCTAGCCAAGCTTGAAGTAAGAAAACATGTAATTGTCATACAAAATTCCTGTAAATTAATATAGCCCAATTCCTTGCATAACCATACAAAGAATCTTCAATCTGAAAGAACCAAGAAGGTCCTTACAAGACTTGCCCTGTACTTGTTATCCCCAATCTGTTCCACTTGAAATCCTTTTGCACATTTACACTTAGCTACCTGCCTTGTAACCTGCAAAAAACCACAGCTGGGGGATTACATTACTGCTAATATCACCTTTCTAAATATTTATGTCACCAGTAAACTTCAAATTGTATAGGAGTGAAAATAAGATATTAAAGAACGTGATCCGAGTTGAAGAGAGTGCAATCTAAGAAAGCAGAGAATGTACCTCATCTTCAGTTTTGTCAGCATCTGTGAGGGGCTCGTCTGCGTCCTTGTTTGGATGAAGAGCTGCTACAAATTCCTAATAGTCAATATATCCATCACCATCTCGATCAAAAATGTCTGCAACAGCACTCATTTCAAGTCGGCTTGTTGGGAATTCTGTAAGGCAAAGACAACAAAAGCGAAGTTTTTCAGCATTTCAATCCCGTTAAAATGAAAGGGTTTATCACAAAAATTTAAGGGTTTTTAGGCACTAGGCGACAGACAATGCTCATCAAAAAAAAACCAAGGACATTCAGAAGAGTGAAGGAATCTTTCTGACAAAACAATCTGGATCTCCAAGGGTACTATATATTGCATTAAAACGAATATCACAGTGTGGCTTGAAGAGGTACACACAAGTGAAGGCGCGAATTAAACTGCAAGATATATGTAATTTTTTTTAACGTGTTGACCTTCAAAGTGCATAAAACACCACAGATTAACAAGATAAATTGTTAGTGAGGAAAGGTCGAGCAAGAATTTCACTGCTAATTAAATCTGGAATGCAAGGCCTTCCCACTGCGGAAACATGCACGATGTTTCGTGAAATCCTCCTTTTGATGAAGTTCACCGCAGCAGAATATTAATCCACGCAGAGATTCGCTACGAAACGGTCAAAGAAAATTTCAAGATGGTGAACAGGGATTGAATCATGACTATTTGGCAGTTGTAACAAGTTGATACCAACTGAGTTAAATGAGTACGCTCTTTAACCTCTCGGCATTTTTAATCAACTTCTGTCAATACATGCAAAACAGCCATGCGCACATATAGTGATTCCATTACTGCACTTCCTAAAGCAGGGGGAAAATATATACCCTGCAGTGTTCTCCTACTGAGTAACTTTAACATGAGATGCTAAAAGCAGCCCAATGCTGACCCGTCACTGCTCAAAGCAAAAGTCTCTGTAATCTGAAGATAAAGGATTATTTGAAGCAGTAGGCCCTTATCTGTTATCAGTCAGTGGCTAAAGGGAACTGTGATCGCACACAGCCATGATGTGGAGGGCTTACCCTATCACCAACTGTGCGTACCTAAAGAATACCCATCCATCAGGAAAGCTAGGAACGATCCCTTCCTAGTCTGATTGCTTGACATTTTGATGCTCATTATACAGGTATAGGAACATGGTCATGGTTCCTGGAAATGCTGGCTTCAGAAGTTACACGGATTCCTTCTACAATTGAAACTATTCCATGTGAGTTCTTTGATCATACGATCATATGAACTGATTTTGAAAATTATCTATAGGTTTTATAGGGTACGTTTTACTATTGTGACGAATCAATGAAATGTAGCTGTTGAAGTGGCTAGTGTACTGTAGAAATGACAATCTGAGTCCAGTAAACTATTAATTAGCCAATAATATAAATGTAACATTTGTAATTTGATTCACAATGCAAAAGGACTAGAAAGAGTTTCCAGAAACTAGAAATATTTTTAAGTAAAATAGTTATAGTTTAAAATAATCCTAATTATTGACTTCAAAAGGGAAATCGGTGACCTTCTAGCACAATAAACTGCATAGGGTACACTATATAGACAATAAGACCTCGTAAAATGTTTGTTCCAAGTTAAACATTAAATTAATTTCAAAACTTACTTGAAGAAAGAATTCCATCAATAAATTCCTGCCTTGTTATCTTTCCATCCTGATCTTTATCAATCCTCCTAAAGAAGTCCATCACACGAGACCTCTCATGGTTCATCCACCGCATGTATTTTTTCCTCCAAATATCAAAATCAAAGTTGGCAAATTCTCTCGGCTTAACAAAAGAGAAAGAGCCTTCTCAGCTGAAATCAATCAATCTAGAAAATCAATGACAGAGATACCACCTGCGTTCTTTTGAATAACTGGTTCTTTGAGGACCTACAGAAACATATTAAACATCTGAAGACTCCTCATATTTAAAATGAGAATGACAGCTTTTAAAGCACGTGTATCGCAATGTTTTCAGTTGGCTGTATCCTACAATATAATACAACAAATATGGAAGTCGTTTACAGTATTTACAATTTAACCCAGGGTGAACAAAGTTGTGCATAAAGTAAATATATTCCCTTTCTGACCTCTGCAAGTCTGTCCAAAGCATCATTAAGTTTTCTGCTTCTTTCCAAGGCCAGAAGCCAGACTTGCTGCCATTTGCTGACCAAAAGGTTTGCCCGTGGATTCTTGGTTTCGATTTGCGCCTGGGCTGCTGACAGGTACGTGCCTGGTGCTGGGGAACGCTTTCCTGTTAAAACATGGTAAAATGTGCTAAGTCTCACTCAGTTCAAGCAAAACATTCACGTGAAGGGTACTTGACCTTCCTAAAACGACTCCTTCCTGTCCCAAATAATGAGCCCATACCCTGACAGGATTGCACCTAGTGGGATTTTTTGTTTTTATTATTTTACCATCGCTGGGGAAGGACCACGTGGTGGTTGAAGTATTTTCTGTGTAGTGGCTGCACTAGTGAAGGTGAAAAAAAATCTCTGCAGATCTCCCAGAGAGCTGGAAGGTAAACAACCGGATTTTGGAAGCAGGTTCCATGGATGGGTAAATATAAAGTACAATGGGGAAGCATATCTAAAAATGCAAAAAGCAGTTTCCTCACTTGAGGATTCACTTTCATTCAACTTCACTGAACACACTTTCTGATTGGATGCATATGATTTCACAGACAGCAAGAGCAAAATTTTGCCTCTACACCTTTATGTAAAAGAAGATATTCTCACTTTCAGATAACGGTAGATTTGCAAAGACTCAGCATGTGCACGTTCTTGGAAGTTCAATAGCACATGAAAGGCTGCACGCTTTAAAAACAGGTAATCAAGATGTACAGGACAAAATTGAAAAATACGTCTGCTATGAGAAATCTCCTCACAATGAAAAATGAGAGATAATTAGAGAAATCGAAGAGAATTTTACTCTCTTTCACTATAAACTAAACAAACCTATTAGATTATTAGTAATCTGGTGTCTTTATAGACAGAGCAATGGTGTGTGTGACCTGTCCCGAAATATTTCATTACTTACTTCCTGCTCTCCCCTTAACAAGGACAGGAATATGGGACTGTACTGGAGTGGGTTCAAGTGCCTTTCCTTGGTAGGTCTTTGTAACTTTATCCACATCAGGTTGTGTTCTGATCATTTCCTCCACGAATGTCTGCAATCAAATAGAGGTGGTTTTAATTAACAATACACAAAAGTGGCCACAGGAACAAAAAACATATACAATAGCAAAAGACCAAAGTTACGAGAATGGCACGGAAAGACTCTCATAATGCCAGACTCACAAAAAAAGACACAGCTAAAGGTTTTGCAGGTAAGAAAAATCGTTAGCATAAGCTTTTAAGACTGCTATGGTCTGGCTGTTAAAGGAAGGCTAAATCTAGAAAACAGTATGTCAAACTCCTGTATTAGCTGTGTGTGGTGAGGTGATGTACAACAGAATTTTGACTCTGAGTTCTCAGGTGTTCCTTGCTGTCCAGACTGCAGTTAAGAGAAGTGAGACAGCTCTGGTGGGTAAGCTGGGGTAAGCCTACGAGCATTCACTGCATCAGCAGCTCCCTCTGGCACTTCATAAACATATTTTTTAAATCAAATCAGTAAAGCCACACTGAAACTCTACTTCTAAGGCAGCTGCACTATCATGTATTTCATGTGGAGTTTTTCTTATTATTATCCTTGTTCCTGTGGGGAGTTGTATGTAGGTTTGCTTTTAGAGCAATGTGGAACTGAATTTCTGCTTGGTTGGTTGGTTGGTTGGTTTTTTACCTCTGTGTTGAATAACCTACACGCACATCATAGACGTACAAAACACACAATTGAGTATCTGAAAAGGGATTCGATTATCAGGAGAGGAAATAACTAAGGAGAGTCACACTTGATTACAAAGCCCAGCTAAGACACGAGCACCATGTGTGGAACGTGCAGGACACGTGTCACTTAACGTGCCTTACCTGATGTTCCGCTGTAAGTGCTTTAACCGCCTCCATCTCCTGGGGGATAACCTCTTTATCTTCTTCAGTAAGCGCAGTCTCTGCCCACTGCAGCCAGGACAGTAAGGCTTCCAGCAGCTCCTGGTTAGCGGTAAGTCCAGCCAGAGCTCCTGCCAGTCTCCGCTGATGTTGTTTAGCCCGTACTGAGACCTTGGTAAAAGAACCAATGCATGAGCACGTGCGCACCTGAAATGCTTTGAAATGTATTTAAAATTGCTCTGCTGACCTAGACCCGGAGCTTCCTCCCAGGCCTACTGATGTTTCATTAGCAAAGGTGCTAGAGGTAGTGGTTGATCACTAAAGGCGCTAGGTAACTAGAATTCCCCATTCAACAACACATTTTTTTTCCACAGATATTCACGATTAGGTGCTGTTAAATGCAGTCATTAGCACATTCAGGCAACATATTAAGAACTTTATCAAACAATACGTGTAAGTTAGTGAATCACGGAGGATTTGATGTCCGTCTTCCTCCTGGGCATTCCTGGAGCCATACTTATTTTGTTTTTTCTTTAAACTTAATACACAACAAAAATACCAGCTTAGCAGCTGAGAGTGTAGTACACCCTCAGAGACTTACTTGTAGCCACTTTAATCATTTGGAAATCTTCTAGGTTAGGAATACGTTGGACTGAAATCCTCCCTAATGCAATTAGAAAATGCTTCAAGCTTGCCCGCTGTTTTCTTTCCTTTGCAACTTTTAAGTTTCTCCCTAGAAACTATTAGCTTTCTTAACGTGGGAAGTGTCAGGCAGTATTTTCTTTAATACACACAAACAAAGAAGCTTGAGCATCTGCTTTAGTTCTTAAAGCCCTGTAGGTTTTAAAATAAAACCTAGGGAAGCACGGCTGGTATTCGCATCCATCGCTGTGGGTATTTTAAATGTTTAGTTCCCGACGGCTGGGTCATTTCTTCCCAGTGTAACTACTATGTTAGTTGTCAGCTATGTTCCCATCGAAGACAGACTGCTGCAATGAAGATGGCTTGACACGTACTGACCTCTTCAAACCTGGCTGTGATGATTGCTATCCAGTGCTTAATGGTGGTGATGGAGTCTGGGTGGCAGATAGCTAGGACAGCTTCTCCCATACCTGTGGCTTTATTCACTTCTGCCTCTTTTTCTTCCAGTTTCCTCGTAAGTTCCTAAACCACAGGTAACAATTTCAATTAGGTGTTGACAAAACTTGCAAGAGAAATCTGAGTGCATCGTCTGGGAAGGTCACGAGCCTCTCAATCGCACAAGAGAGTCAACTTCCAAGAAGCAAGTTTAATTTGGCTGAGAAAAGCTAAGAATGTTTAAAAAGCCTATTCCATGTAAAGTACTACATGAAGCTCTAAAATCTTTTGCCCTTAGTTTACGGGCCATCCCTCCAAGGTGTCTGGCGAGTTCATTCAATCCACGGCTTTGGGCTCCGTCTGTTAGAACAGTCTCTCAGGGCAGGTGAGGTGGTGTGTGGTGCTGGCCTGTTGCATGCTGTATTTTCCGAGCTTGTGACTGGTGTACCCGGCATGGCTCATGCACACAGTCCATGGGCTGAAGATGTAGATCTTGAGGAAGTTGCTGGGTGCCGGCTGCTGAGGTCAGTTCTGATCCCAACACCGCTGTGCTTTACTCAATTTTTCATCAAAGTCCATCTGTCCTTAATTTGGGTGATTCTTACTGTAGTACAGCTGATAGCAATTGTGTAGCAGAAATAGTGCCCCGCACGACAGCTGCCACCACTGTGCACCAGCACAGCATATAAGGAGTAGAGGAGCGGTTCTCCAGCCATCTGACATGTGTATGGGCGAAGATCCAAGCGCTCGGGATACTTCACAACCTGCGGAGAGACCAAGAGGGCTGAGAAACGATCCCCAGGTTTTCCCTAAAGCAACATGTGTGGCTTGGGCGGCAGGAAACTGTTCTCGGCCAAAGCAGCTCCATCGCAGCAGAGGACATGCTTGTCTTCCCACGGGAACTCTCCTCTCTCCAGGAGGGAACACACAAAACTCAACAGGAAAGAACTTGTGGAAGAGCGGACTGCTTTCCAGGAAGAGAAAGTTGCACTCCCATTGTGGACGCACCTTTCTGATCTTCCTGCCAGTGAAATCTCCAAACCTTTTCAGGCACAGCGTGAGAACCTTGGGCACACGATGGAATGTAAACCTCTTGGAGGTGGCAACCACCTTGTCACACCTTGAAACCAAACACAGAGACACATGCTGGAAGGCACCCGTGAAAGGCACCCTTTTCTCCCCCCAGAAAGCCAGACAACCTTTCGTGTCTCACACATCCATACACTATTTTAAGACTATTCAGTACCACAAAACCATATTTTAAAAAGGTGTGTCTCATTATTGTGCATGCAACCTACAGGAACAGCTAACTCGTGCTCCCTCACATGCAAAACCTCAAGGCAGGATCTAGTATTAACATGTCCTTAGGAATCGTCTTACTGGCGGCATTTCAAGCAGTTGTTGCCATCCAGCTGCTCAAGTTTCACAAAGTCCTCCAGAGCTGCGGTGACAGACGCGGCTGCCTGGAGGAGGGAGAAAGGAGAGCGCTGAGCTGCAGGAAACGCCCTTGCCCCAACACTTAGGCAAAATCTCCAGTAGCTGACGCTGAGGAGACCCACCATGAACCCGCAAGCAGCGTCCAGAAGGAGGCAGAAAGAGGGCAGTAGTATGCTGAGCATTTCCCTCAATTCCCAGGGATTCCTGGGGCCATCCAGAGCTACCTCCCTGTGGCACCCCTCAGTCCAGCTACCCATGGGGAGCAGGGTCATCACTAGTGAAAACAATACAACCCGCCAGCCGAGGAGCTGGACTGGGCTTGAGGGAGGGCAAAGGGAAGAAGGAGGAGAGTACGTCAAGGGTGCAGAGAGGATACTTGGTACTTGTGCAGCTTCGACCAGCAGCTACAGGGAGACCGCTGCCATGGCCTCCCCAGAAGGAGACAGCCTGTTCCCCTTCCCACCCCCCAACCAAGGTCTCTTGTGTTCGCCGGATACGCTTTTAAGCCAACAGCTTTTAAGTGTTTTTTCTGGAAAGCTACAGGGACCTTGAGACGTCTTGAAGCACAATTCCAAACCCTCTTACTTTTATATCCAAAGGAACATCCAAGAAGGCCTCATAGGAATCGGAAACCGCTTTGCAGCTCAAGCAGGTGACTGGAATGCAAATGGAAGTGCTCAGCGACGGGGGAAGGGGACTGTGCCGCTTTACGCTCGTCACTGCTGCTCCGCCACTCACACCAACAGCTGTTTCCAGCAGGCAGACAGAAGGGCACAGACAATCCCAAGGAGAGCAAGAGTTGTGGGAAAGTACCTCTGGATCTCAGAAAGCCCCCAAATATTTGATGGATGACGGTGGTTGTTTCAGAAGAGGTGTCCAAGCTGGGGAGAAATGGCAAGGCAGAGAGTTATGCCCTCCAAGACAGTTGTCTTTGTCTGAAAACCCTGGCTGTGGGCTTTCCTTGATGGGACTCCATCAGGGAGTCCAAGGGGCTCGGGAACATTGCAAAGGTCATTTGCTTGTGCTTACTCGCTGCTGCTGTGTAGACAAGCTCTCTGCATGGCATCGACAGTACAGCGTAAGAAGTCGTGGGCGTCTTCCTGCATGCCATGCTGGAAGAGTTCTCCTATGCCTAAGAGAGAAGAAGTTAGTAGTTCTCTCCTACAAGAAGGGAAGAACATGCATAAAAGCACCTGAAATGACTTACGCCTGAGGACATTGACCACAGCACGAGGCTGGATGGCACTGGCAGAGGAACGCAGGACCCGCTTCACGTGCGCCTCCATTATGCACATCATGCAGAAATCTTTCTGACGACCTGCAGAGGGAGGGAGGGAGGGAAAGAGGGAGGGAGGCTTAGAGGGATACAAGCGTCTCAGGTGAGCAAAGTATCCACAGCAATGGGAAAGCTAACGGAGATCTTGAAGTTAGAAGAACAGGCTCCACTGCTCCTGCAAGCTGCCAATGTCCCAACAAGCCCCGGGCATTTTAAACACGTTCTCCTGTGTCTAATTGACAACACCTGGGTAAGTGTGGCTGCTGACAGGAAACACCCCAGAATTCCCTCTAGCTTGTCAGCACATCCACATTCACGGATGGAGCACCAGCCACGTCTGTTGCCTTTGGGGATTCACAAAGTCCAAGCCTGCTGGTGAAGGCGTTACTCACAGGAGTCGTCCCCCACTGTGGCCAGCGCTCCTCTTCAGGAACAGGGGGGAAAGCTCTGGGTGACAATGGATGCCAGGATGCGCTCCAGAAAGAAAAGATCAGCGCCAATCCCCTCACCTGAGTGCAAAGAAATAGTTGCATCTCAACAAAAAAAATGAAAAAAACAACCCAACCCAAACCAAACCCACAGCAGAGCATCCCCCTCCAGAACCGTTTTGGTGGTAGTTACAACCACGTCAGAGCTGCAGGCTGATGGCCCTGCTGGCCCTGTCACAGGCCTCTAACTGACAGCAGTTACCAAGGCCTTTAGGAAGCCTGCCCTGTGCGTCACCTTCACTGAAGAGGACCTGCTGCTTCCCTGTGGCTGCCTTTAGCAGCAGAGCCCTCTGGTTCTCCAGCCCACACTTTCCCACCTCGGATGCAGGAGTGAGCGGCTTTCAGCCGCTACTTTAACAGCTGCCTTTGCTGTGCTCCTTTTCTGTCTCCCTTCCTACCGCTTCAGTCAGGATGGCCTTCTTGTCATTCCAGACTGAGCCCAAAGCCTCAGACTACACTGCCACCCCCTACTTACCCATCCCAGCACATGCTAAAGAAACAACAATTAGCAAATAGGAACTCTACCCACAGCGCATATCTGGCCAGCCCATAAAGCTGTAATAGCTCATCCTCCTGCTCTGAAGGTAGAGACCAGCCTATACTTTGACCCCGTAACTACCTCCTGTATCATCTGTCCTGAAGCTCAAATCATAGTTACCTTTGAAAGAGGATGGCAGTTGAGGAGAAGTGGGCAGTAAACGATAAATGGTTGGAAAAACGCAGCCAAGCAAGTGGCAAAGGAAGGGGCCGAGTTATCCCGAAGGCCAGCTCAGCCCAACTGGCCTTCCTGGCGCGCTCTGCAGGATGCCAAGCCCTGGCCAGCTGAGCTCACAAGCAGTGGGCGGGTGCCGCATCACTGCCCCTTTGTGACAGGGGCCACCCCCAGACGCACGGGGACGCACTGCGGCCCCGCAGCCGCCACAGCCCGGGCACCTCCTGCAGCCACCAGCCGGCAGCTGTTGGGCTGCCCCAGGCACTGCTGGCCAAGGGCTGCTCATCTGCCCACGGAGCTCCCGCCTCTGCCTGGAGCCGCACCAGCCCCAGGAATAAAAACCTGCCCGGGGCTGCCAGCGAGTCCCTTCACAGCTTTGGCTGGCACATTCGGGCTGCTGAGGCTTTCTTTTCCACGCTTCACAGACACAGGACTGCGTCCGTGAGACTCGTGCAGCAAAGCACCTGCTGTCTTACAGGTTCCTTTCCAATGAATTTGGTCTACCCCCAAGATACAGCCACAGGCTGACTCCCAACTAGCGCTACCAAAAATCCACCTTGAGCAACTGCGCTGGGTGGGCCTTGAGTGGCTGCCAGGCCCCCACCCAGCTGCTCTCCCACCCTGCACCTCCGAAAACCATTTCTGGGTGGCTCTTTAGCATCTGGTTTAACCCCTCCACCCCCCTGGACAGCAGTGAGTAGTGCTTCTGCCCCAACGAGGCAGCTGGTTGCTATTCCTGCCCGCCTTGACCTCGCCAGCTGGGCCCCTGCACCGCCTGGGCCCTCTACTTTTCCCCACTCTCGCTCGGGGCACTGAGTTCCTTTATACCTTCACGTGGGGAGCCCAGTTTGGCCTCAGCCTTGCTTGGGCTGACCTTGGCTCTCATAGCAAAAAGTAGAAGCAAGAGCCTCTCTGCACACCACTCCTTGGGATTCACTATAAACATCAGACCTCACCTGCCAGAACCTTGGCTCTCTTTTACCTCAAACCACGACACCTTCCCAGACCAAGCCACGCTGTGATGATACAAGAGCTTTGGTCCTCCCTGTCTCCCTCACAAAGCTAGAAATCAAGCTCCTGCGGGCTAGAAAGAAAACTTTTCAGGCAGCAGCTGCGTAGGCTCTGAACTAGCCCTGCTCAAAAAGCTGACCAGCACATTGGGGTACAAAAGAAAAAGCACCTCCGTAAAGATGGCTTCGAAGACACGCACAAGAGAACTTGACCAACAGTGAGCTCACCTATGCAAGTGGGTCTATTGTTACAAGAAACCAGACGGAAACGAGCTGAAAGCAGCAAAGTTGCAACAAAATAGTGCAAACTCAGCTACTAAATACGAATGAAGCGTGCTTGCAAAGCGGGTCACGTCAACAACTCCTCCAAAGTGAATGGTAACAGGCGACCTCATGGCCAAAGCCAATGGGTTTCTTAGACTGTAACAATGCATATGTGAATAGCCTTAGGATGGCATGTAAGGAAGCAAGAATTGTAACACGGGGTCCTTCTCGGCCTCCCAGCCAAGAGGCGCCTTTCTGGCTGGCGATAAAAAGGGGGTTTAGCTAATGTGTACGTCTGCTGCCTTCTTTCCTGTACCCACGCATGAACTGGAAGAGAGGAAAAGTGCAAGCGTTTTACCATTTCAGTAGAAGTTCAGGTCAACATTTAAACAGCCAAAGCTCTGAAGTGTTACGCTGACCCTTACTTAGGCACTTATTTTGTCTCCCTTGGATAGATAACTAAGCACATTCCCTCCTAGCCACAGGCTAGCATCCAGAAGCACCCAGAACATGCAGACAAACCTCCACCAGTTTTTCAGCAATGTTTCAAGTCATGCAATACTTAGTCCAGGACTTCACCAAATGTCACTAAACTCGGAGACTTTGACCCAGCCAGCCATGGCCACGGGGCTTCAGCTCACCATTTCTGTGTCAGAGCCATCAGACAGACGACCCCGTCCTCCTTGAGACACCCCTTGGGGCAGTCGCACCCAGCACCGGGTGGCTGGATGTGGCCTTTGCGCTATGGGGAGGCGCTTCCTGGGAGCAGGATCTCTCACTGGGGCACTGGGAAGCCCTCCTGAGGCCTGGATGCCTGAGAGACGGCTCTGCACTGCTCCATCGCTCACCGAAACCAGGGGCGGAGGAAGGCTGCTCTGGTGGCCCCCAAAAGAATCAGCTCACCTGGGCTCCTCTGTGGCCACCGAGCACCTTTGCTGTCAGGCGGGTCTCAGCGTTGCTCTGCCATCGGCTGTCGCCTCCCTGCAGGATGCTCTCCAGCACCTGGTACATCTCTGCTTGGTCTCCCTGGGGGCAAAGATCGAAAGGGAGAGATGGGCTTTGCCTGGCCCCCATTCCCAGGGTGCCACAAGAGAGAGCTGCCACCCCCAAACCGCTGTGTGATGGGGACACCGCACACCAGCTGCAGACACGGGTCAGGACAGCTTTGGGGAGCAGGAGAGCCATTCTGCGTTGCCCCCGGCGCTGGCAGAAAGCAGAGCTGCAGACAACGGGGGGGAAGCCCAGGGCAGCCAAGGGCAGGGTGCAGCACCTGCAGAAATGCCCGGCTCCTTGAGCCTCGGCCCCGGGGCTGCAGCTCGGGGCTGGCACCGGCTGGGGCTTTGCTGGGAAAAACCAGGCGAGAGTGACCCTGACACCGCACACACGTACCTTGGCCCGGGATCTGGCAACCCGTCCCTCTGCCCAGCGCCGCCACGGGACGCAGAAAGCAGCGCTGCTGGCCCTGCTGTGGTCCCGAGCCATGTCCCAGCAGACGAGTCTTCACCCAGCATCTCTTGCCCTCCGTCTCTTGCCCACCCCTCACCAGCATTTCTCCTCCCTCCCCTCCCCTCCCTGCCCGGCTCCCCCCTGCTCTCCCCGGCCCTCTGGCCCTTCCTGCCCCTCTCCCCCAGCCCCGCCGCCCTCTCCCAACCTTCTCTCCCTCTCTGACCTCCTCCTCCCGGCCCCAGCGGGGCTCTGGGGCCTGGCCCTGGGCCGGGGCAGCCCCGGGGAGGTGACCATGGTTCCTGTGGGGTCAGGGGGCAGGAGGGGGCGCCCCGGGGCACGCTGGGAGCTGTAGCCCCCCCGGCACGAGGCTCCCGGCGGCCATCTTGTGTCGGTTGAGGGGAGGCTGGGACAGGCCGACAGGACAGATCTGCAGAGCCGGGAGCTGCGGTGAGTCCTGGGCCCTTGGGCTCCTTTCAGCCCTCTTCTGCCTCCCTGTTCCTCCCTGCCCTTCCCCTTTCCCTCTGGGTCCTGTTTTTCGCTTCCCTGTACCTCCCTTCCTCTCTCTTGCTGTGCTCTGCTCCCTGTCCGCCCTTTCTCTTTTCTCCACGTCCCTCTCTCTCTCTGCCATCCTTCCTCTCCCTCTGCTTTCCCCATCACCCTTCTTTCCTGCTCCCTGGGCCTCTTCTTTTCTCTCTCTCTCTCTTCTGCACAGAGGCCCCAGGCTAAGTGTGCAGCTCGCACTGTGCAGTGAGGTCAAACCCATATGGCTACTGGACATACCTGTCTCTCCCTACTGAGCACAGAGTAACTAGGTGTGGGGTATTTTAAGCTGCCTCGATTAAGCGACTCAAGGTAGATAGGGTGAACCCTGGCTTCCAAGTTTTACTCTGGTGTTTTTTTTGTTTACTCTGAGACCAGTTAATAAAGATATGCCACTATTATGTACTGGTAAACAGTGGGTTCACTCATTTGTCTTCCTATTATGTCCACAATGAACAAACATGCTCTAGTAAGACTAGCTATGTAAAGTGAGCTTTACAAACTATCTTGATTAGTCACTGTGAACCAAATCACGCTTGCTTTACTTACAGGATTGTCCCCCCGATCATTCTGATTGCATGAGAGGCCCTTCAGATGAGCTGCTATTTTTGCATTTTCCCTGGGCTATGCCATTAGCTGAGATTTGTTTAAGTAGAAGATTAATGTCAGGCAATTTTAACACGTAATCTGATCTGGAATACTTGTTTACTGGAATTGTTTACCCAATAGTAGGTCATGGAGACGATCAAATCATTTATTGCTCTATTCAAAAAAAAGAAAAAAAGGTTCTGAATGTGAATTGAAAACCGTTTTCTATATTCACTTAGGTTTGTGTTCTGATGTATTTACTGATGTTTATTCCAAGTCATGGAATTCACAGAGCTGATTCTGTGTGAGTAGCATGCAGTCAGTTTGGTTTGAACTAAGCTGTGGGCAGAGCACTAGCGTAAGGTTTGGACCCAGAAATGTGCAGTCTTGTGGGCCTTGTGTCAAATCATCTATTTGTGCACACAAATAAACCAGACAAAATTATCTTCTAAAAAATTTCAGACTGCTCTTAGTTTCACCTTTGCCTCTTCTCTGCTAACCAACATTATTTTTGTTGCTACAAGGTATGCACGGAGTTACATTCTCAGTAAGAGCTAGAGTCAGGGGGATTTGTGTTTTCATTGCTATTTTGTCATCAGAGGGCTGTTGAGAGTCATGGTCACTGTCTTTTCAGTCTTCTCAACCTCTCCTCTCCTGGGGAGGAGCAAGTAAGCAAGCCAGTATCAGGATCTCTTTTTAAGGGAAGAACCTTAGTTGAAGACAAGAGGATTTATTTACACTGAGACTGGTACAGGCCCTTTTCTGTGTCTTCATTAATTTAAACAAACTCTGAGCTGAGCGGAACAGAGCATGTGCCTCTCATGTTCCTGCCCGGGGGCTATAGGGTAGAAACGCGTGGAGTTCACAGCACCAGGAGGGACAGTGCCTCACAAGACAGTGGGATTTTCCTGAAAAAGGAGGAATGAGCTGAGAAAATAAATAAAAGTGGAGGGAAGGATCGGGCTACTCCCACAAAAACCCTTTCCCTTTTGTCAGATCTATGGGTGCAAGTAAACAAAACCCAAATCCTTAGGCAAGTTGGAAGAAACCTTGTGACCTTTCACTTCCACAATTGTGGTGTTTAAAGCCTGGATAGCTCTCTGTTGGAATGGGAGCCATCACTGGCAGAGCAACCACTAACTTGGTTTGATATGATTTGCGCTTTACATGAGGATGAAGGGTATTTGTTTGGAATTTCTCACCAGCTGGATGTGTTAGAAGTGTGGACAGCTGTAATGTGGTGGTGCAAGCATAAGAAACTGATAAGTTGTTCCATTTGTTATAGCAACTGCGTGAGCTGATGGCCGAGCACAAGCCTCATATAGATAAGATGAACAAAACCAGGCCTCAGTTGCTGGAGCTGAGCCCAGGAGAAAGTTTTTCTATGCAAGAGGAATATATGGCAGCTGACATCCTTTGCAGCAAAATTAAGGAAGAAGTCAAAAAGCGCGCACTGGCACTGGATGAAGCCATTTCTCAGTGTACCCAGCTATCAGTTTAAGTTTAAAGTATAATTGGATTCATTCAAATGGAAAGATACACAGACATGGTCATCTTACATGTATATATCAAGACTAAACTTCTGTTTTATCTGTATTTTTCAACCTAAAGGCCTGTGAATGTTCGTGTCACTGCTTATGGCCTTGATTTTTCTATTTCTTGAGGGGTTATAATTTTATATATTAGTATTAAGACTGCTGCAGTTGAAAAATGTTATTGCTTCTTAATTTTGAAGTAAAAAAAAAGGAACATTTGGTCTAAAAATGTGGGATTTTATTTTCACTTTATTCTTTTTTCTCTTGCTGGTCTGTTACTAGCTGATGCTTCCTTTGTATATGGGTGTCACTGTTGATCAGTTACCTTGAATACAGTCAAACTTGGCAGCTTTAGTTACAGTTCGTTACCAATGGAACTAGAGGGTAGTTTGGCAGCGGTAACAGCATTTGGTCTTCGTTGCAGACCCACAAGAACTTAACGTAACATATGCTTAAACTGTTACGGAAAAGTATTGCGAGCAAAATTAGACCTCACAAAATGTCATCGTGAGCATAAAATTCAGAGCAAGTCCATAAAAGCTGCGCATCTTAGTGAATGAACCTCGATAGTAAAATTCTTCAATCTGAGAGGAAGTACCATTTTGCAAGGTCATTGTTGTAATTTAGATACTGAAAGAGGGGAAGAACCACCAAGGGCAGTATTGCAAGTGGCACATACGTATGTTGGCTAGAGATGTTAAATATGTTAATTTTAAAGTACCTTTTTCCAAGAGAATTTCAAATGCCATCTTTCAGTTGTTTGGGTTTTTTTCTACTTTCTCTGCCACTCCTTTCTGTCCTTTACCACCCTACCAGTTTCATGACAAGATAGATCCAACTCTTGAGAGTCTGAAACGCACAGTTGAACACCTGAGGCTGCCACCTTCAATCTCAGCAGAGGCTGAGAAGACTAAAAAGCAAATCAGTGAAAATAAGAATGTGTCAGTGGATCTGGAAAAACTTCAGCCGGTGTATGAGACGCTTAAACAGAGAGGGAAGGAAATGACTGCTCGCTCAGAAGGAGCCGATAAGGATATAGCTGCTAAAGGTAATAGAGGGGGGAGAGTTTCAGGTAGTGGCCATGCAGCAAGCTGCAGCATATAAAAATCTTCATTTCTGATGACCACTAATCTGGGGATTGTGTTCTCCTGGAGAAGTTGGAGAAGATTTATAGAAGCAAACTATTTGTTTACAATAATTCATGGTGGATATGACCTTTGTTTTGTTTTTTAAGGTTATGTTGGTTGTTTCCGCTTAAGATCATAAGGAGTCCTGTAAAGAAACAATTTTACAGGCTGAATTTTAAAACATACCCATATGTTTCTGCTGTAGAAGTGTAGAGAGATTTATGGCCAAGAATTGTTTGCCAAGGCAGTAATCGAGTTCCTCTGTTGTTTAGCTGTTCAAGATAAACTAGGCCAAATGGTCCTCATTTGGGAAGACATCCAGACCTTGACTGAGGAGAGGGCGGCCAAATTGTTGGATGTAATGAAACTAGCTGCAAAGTTACGGTGTAGTCACGTGGCTCTTGTAGCTACTATTGAAGATACTCAGGAGCTCATTGGAGAACTGGAGGGACCTGGAGTTGACCCATCTCTAGTCAAGCAACAGCAAGAAGATGCTGAGGTCAGTAGAAAGTATTTTGTTGACTTAAAGTATTTTAGTTACAGTGTGCTGAGGAAAGACAGAGTTACTATGAAATACCACAGGAGGATATTTTTTTAGAGACCAAGAGGGATAACTGTGTAGAAATTCACTAATGATATCTCAAGAGTCTGTGGTAAATAACATGTATCAGTTCTTAATGGCAATGAGCATGCAACATGTGGCTGTCATTATATTTGCATATCTGCTTATAAACATGTATATAAGCACGTCACTGAGACTTTTAAAAGTTATACGTACTTGAGATTTCCTAATACGTAACAGCTGAATGAAAGGTGTACGCGTGTATCATGCTCTATGTATTATGCTCTAAGCCTGTAATTATTCATGCTGATAGTTACAGATTTGAAGGTTGAATGATAACCTCTGAAAAAGAAAACACTCTGATTAAAGAAATCTAATTGAAAACTTCCTGTTTATTTTTTTTCATCTCCTGCAAACTGACATCATAAGTCATTGTTATAATTTAGACTGATGTCAGTTGATTTCACTCTGACACTGCAAAGGGATGCATTTTAAGCATCAGATTGTAAGTCCAAGTGACTTTAAAGAAACCAAAGGCCAAATCCTGCCATGTCCCATCTTGAAAACGAGATTATTAAATTTAGCATTAGCAGCATTGAATTTTTTTTCTCTTTGTAGGCTGCTAAAGAAGTAATCGATGGACTACGAGAGGAACTAGAAACAGTTCTGAGCCTTGGCTCTGAACTCAGAGCTGCTTGCGGAGAGCCTGACAAACCTATTGCCAGCAAGAGTAGAGATGAGGTATGGGAAATGCAGATGCTTAAATCTGTTACACTAGGTGCTTGTTCAGCTGAAATTGGTATGTCCTCCCTGCCCTCAACAAATTTTGAAAATAAACATCTTGCGGCAAATGTAAGATACCCCTGAAGATTTTACGATGAAGTAAGGTTTGCTTTTCAAGTAAATGGATCTTGGCTCATATTAGTTTAGAATGTGTAGACAATTTTATTTTATTGATTTATGGGTTAAAAGTTCTGTAAAAGACAGCCAGGTTTTTTGTAAAAATAGTCACTGATTAATGCAATAGATGGCTACTTTTTGCAATAGGAATGCTAGAATAAATTTGAAATGTATCTGGTTTATGCCAAGTGCACCATCTTAACTGAGACAATCCTGTTTGGATGACTACAGAGTACTTACAATTTCTCCAATGTTCAGCAGTGTACGTTTCTTTTAAGCTACCTTTTTGATAATGATGCAATTCCAGATGATTTAATAATACTATTTCCCATATTAACTGTAATCCCTATGTTAACAAAAATATTCAATAATCAGTATTGAATTTGACAGCTTTTGTAATCCAGAACCTCAGGCGTATTCTGAAGGAAAGTAACTATGCAGTGATAAGGAGAAGAAGAGTTTTAACATGGCATATGAGCATGGAACTATTCATGCTTATGCTTAGTTTATTGGTGTTATTGATGAGTGAATAATTACTGAACGCACATTATACAGCAGTAAAATTCTTTTGTCCATTGGAGTAAATGTCACCTATTTGCAGCTGAATTCTGCCTGGGATGCCTTAAGCAAAACATGGAAGGAACGGGTAGATAAGCTTGTTGAAGCTGTGCAGGCAGCTGTTCAATACCAAGATGGACTGCAGGTAAGATGGTGTGATACACCTAACCCAGTCTTGAGTCAATAGGATTTAATGTGGTTGCAGTAAAAAATGTTACGTGATTGGGAAGGTGACATGTATCACTGATTATAGCGACTATTGTCTTCAGCAGGCAGATATTTTTTCTCGGGGTTGGTTGGGTTGGAGGTTTTTCTTCCATTAAAGACTAAATCTCTTTGGGTTGTTTTCTTCACGGAGTTGTTCATATATTCCTCTATGTATAGATTCGAAATTAATGTCCCCTTTATTGATAAGACACAAATTTATAGTAATCCTGCTCACATTTTCTTGTGGTAGTCAGTACTTAATGTAATAGGCGAGTTGAAGGTGTGACATGTTTACAGGATCTGAAAGGAATAGAATACAGGTCCATACACTCACTTGCTGCTGTTTTCTTTGAGTGGAGGACAGTGAAAGAACTTCAATTTTATTCCACCTTTTTTATAAGTCAAATATTTAAGTCTGAATACTTTAAACCAAAAATATTAACATAATGTTACTGGACCATTACACTAATTCTTAGCGTAGTTACACTAAGAATATAGACATACTGGGCCATCATACTAAATCTGAGTATAATTTATGCAATCACAATACTTTTGAAGATGATTCACTTTTAAAATCAATAGGTAAATTTTCCAGCAGTTTTTTAAGATATCTTTTCCCTCTATGTGCTGTATTTTATTTCATTTTTTTGCCTGTTCTTTGCAAGTTTTGGCTGAGTGGCAGGCCTCATGTCTTTTGTCAGTGAATGGCTGGAAGATTGAAACATTTGAAAAGTTTTCACGGTCAAATTTTGCAAAACTCTCTTTTTGCTCAGCGGAATTACTGTCTTTCTTGGTTCATTAGATCTTTAAAAACAGAGTTTCACATGACACTGAGGGCAGTTGCTTGTGTGTTCAGTGCAGATCAAGCAACAGAACACATCTTCACAATAATGCAACATCTTGCTTCCCAGTGCACCCTGGCTATGTATTTTTCTCCAAGTTCTCTTATTTTCATACTGCACAGAGGTTGACTTGCAGGGTCACGTTAGGAACACTGCCGTTGCTTTAAGTGCTTTGTATTTCCTGTGGCTGCACGTTGTACATCCTATAAGCTTGGTACTTTGTAAAAGAACTGTATTTAAATGCCGCCTTACGCTCCTTTCGATAGCCAATATCAAAAGTATTGTGGGCAGCTTGTTAGCTACAGCTGCCTCATCCTGTTGAGCGTGTTGGGGGGGTCAGTGCTCCTTTCCTCAAGGAGTTGTGCAGCAGGGGCAGCTCTGACAAGCCGTCCTAAGCCTTTCTCCGTAATGAATCCCAGGTAACAGGCAGGAGGACAAAGGGCCTAGCAGAGGTATTTTTTCCTCTACGTAATTAATTACCCAGAGTGATATAGGTGTTCTTAATCTGTAACTGGAGTATTCTTGAGGTTGTTCTGCATGGTATCAGGAGTAAAAGAAGTACCCACAAAGCCTCAGAACTGGGGAGACTTCATGTGTTTTTTAAAGTTACAACTGCCTTCTCCTAAGGAGATTCCGTCAAGCTCAGTTATTGCCCATCACTATCTAATATGCACTGAATGGGTCGTGTTCCATATTCCTTATACAGATAACGTTATCCTTCAAAAGAAGTTTCCTTGTAATCATCATTTAAAGTGTGTTATTATTCAGCTACCACCTTCCATCTTTGCTCCAAAGGACTGCAGAACAGAGTTTGTCTTGTATTTACCTTTCGGGGTACTCATAAAAAGTGCTGATTTTACTCAAGAAGTAGAGTACTAGTCAGCATGAATAGTACTGGCAGAATAGTACTGCTAATAGAAGTTCAGTCTTGCAGCATGTACGTTCTCGTAACCGTTACGTGGAATACTTTAGTTAATACTTGATCCCTTGTATTGCAAAAAAACCCTAGGTTCTGCTGAAGAACGATGCTGTTTTTTTTTTTTTTTTTCAAAGAGCACAGCAATATTGTTCTCTGGAGTAAAAAATTCTGGTATTCTGCTTAATACAACTTTGAAATACGACACTACTTCTCTGCTCATGCTTCAGTTTCATGCTGTGATTTTCAGGCAATGTTTGACTGGGTAGACATTGCTGGCAGCAAGTTGGCATCTATGCCCCAGTTGGAGCAGATCTGGAGACAGTGAAGCAGCAAACTGAGGAACTTAAGGTATGAACTAGCAATTTATTTTGTTTCTGTTTTCATCTGTCTGCATTTTTCTGTGGTGTTTAGTATTTTTCTGTATTTTTCAAGAGTCAAAAGCAATTTTCAGTTTCTAGTAAAAAAGAATCTGAATGAAAATTTCAGATAACATTTCATTGCAAACTTCATTTTAAAATGTGTTTAATTTTAAAATCTATTCCAAATTTTGGTGAAACTGCATTTCATTTTGTGACTCTGTTCCAATAGCCAAGAAATACTTGTAATGGCATTCCTTGTCTTTCAAAGGCTGTGAGGTTATTATGTACAGGGCTCTTTTGCTATGACTTTTACGTGTTCTGGTTTCTACCGTGAACAGCTTCCGTGAGGCTCTGAAAGAATGCCTCCACAGCTTCACTTCTGCAATTATCGGCTTTATCTAAATGCCCACACAGATCACAACATTCCCAGTACATTAGTAAGCTGAAAATCAAAATTTCAGGCTGACTCAGACCTTCAGAAACCTGTCTTTGTGGATCTGTGACTTGAGCACGCTCCTGACGCCGGTAGGCTGTTATGCGAGCTATAAAAACCAGGGACGTATAATGATCAGGTAATGTCCTTGGTTTCAGGGCTCGCGTGTACTTTTTTTGGCTGTGGGCAGGTTGTTTAATCTATCTATTTTATGATGTAACTTCAAATGAACCATAATCTTACATACTTCAGAAGAACACACGTATGCGAGTTGTTCAGAGCACTGTCCCAGTTGCATGTACAAGAGAGGGTGTTCTACTAAAGAAAATTTGCTTTCAGGTCTTTTGAAAAACAATTCTATTGGAAGTTTAAAGGATGGTATTATCACAACCACAAGAGCTAGAAGTGACTCAAGATGCGTTCTGCCTTTTTTACAGACCAGAGAGATCATTGGAGAATACTTTCCTGTTAGCCATCGTTACCGTTCTGTGGTCACAGTTAGCAATACCTGCTAGAATATTAAGACACTGTTGCAAATTCTCAGTTTGCTGCGACTGTCTGGATGATCAGTGTCTTACAAGCATTTTTACCCTGGATGACAACCCCCCAAATGTATGAAAGTTGACAGTGATGCATTAGTATTGTAAATACTGCTGTACTATGCTACATTCAAGAAGGTCGTTACTTGTGATAAGTTTATGTGTATTCTTTTTCTGTTTGCCGTAGCAATTTAAGACAGAAGCTTATCAGCAGCAGATAGAAATGGAAAGACTGAGCCATCAGGCAGAACTATTGGTGAAGAAGGTACCAGAGGAGAGTGACAAGCACGCAGTTCAAGCCCTTCTCTCAGAGCTCAAACTAATGTGGGACAGCCTAGAAGAAAAAATCATAAATAGACAGGTAAATAACCTTGAAGGTGGGGGCTTTATTCATGACTTAGATTTTTGAGAAAAGCTTTTTATTATGTATAATGTTTGCATCAATTTGCACATTTATTCCTTTTGGTTTGGTAATTACAGAACTATATATAACAGAATTTGAATTTTACAATTTATTGAGTCGCTTTTGTGGTTTTTAAACCCTTAGCAGTATTTTTTGTCACTTCCTCTGTCAGCAGTGCCATGTCGCATGATTATTATTTCATTTTGATTATTTGATGATCTCTTAAGTAGCGGCTGAAAACATGTTTATATGTGCCAAAGTAATATTAGCTGCTGAACTGAGCACTTTAAAAAAAAAAAACAGACACAACTAAATCCTTAACCGTTCCAGTGCTCTTTCCTTAAGTTATCAAAGTGAAAGAGAGATTTAAAGATGCAGTGATTTGAAGTGTTTTTTTTTCCCAAATTGAATAATTTCACCAGAAAGAAAAGGTTTTAAAGATCATGCAGCAAATCGCATTTATATTGAAATTATGTTTTAAGTGATAAAAAGCTACTGTCGTATCTCCAATGAGAGAACCTTCAAGCTTAACTCTGCTCTGGCTACATGGGGTCTTCGAAGGTTAGGAATTTAAGCCTGGCACGTAAGGCTTTACAGGGGAATTGCAAACTGGGCTCTAACTATAAAGCTGTTGCTCGTGTTGGAGAACTGTTTCTCCCTGGGTTTTATGAGATCGTATGCACGGACTCTGCTCTGGATTATGGGGACTAATGGTAATATAAGTCAATTCAATCGCATTGTGAAACCATTTCATTGTGAATTTTATTTTTACTCTAGCACAAGCTGGAAGGTGCCTTGTTAGCCTTGGGGCAGCTCCAGCACGCCCTGGATGAGGTACTGACGTGGCTGACGCACACAGAAGACTTGCTGAATGAAGAGAAACCTGTGGGTGGAGAGCCCAAGGCTATTGAAATTGAACTTGCCAAACATCACGTATGTAATTAGAATGAATATTAACTGAAATGTTCCTTTGATGTTTAGCTTAGTGATGAGTCGTGTAGTAAAACTTAGCACTCGATAAATAATTCTCTAGAGATTTTCAAGATGCAGATTATAGCTGAAATGCAGGCTTGGAATAACTAATATTTTTCCTCTTCCTCCTCCACATTCTTTCCTTCCTTTCTGTATGCCATGCAAGTGACATAGGTTTTAGCTAAACAGAGCAACTCACCCTCGTCTCCACTTTGATTCACCTTAATTTGACCCAGGGAACTTAAAAGTTATTGAACCTGCTGCTCTCCCTGAAGCAGTAAACGCCTTGATTAGTTCTGTTTAAGCCAGGTCTCACAAAGTGTATGTGACCATTACACATCTTTTGTTCTTGTTTCTTCCTTCTCAGAAAGCAGCAATTTGCTGTTTTGAATTCTGCAGAATTTTATCCCAATTGGATCCAACTAACAAGAAGAATGCTTCTCTGAAAAGCTCAGCCAACTTTAGGAAGGAGTCCATTCCCCCATCTTCTTCTCTTGTTACATACAATTTAGGGGTTTTTTTTTTAGTTTTTTTGGTTTTTTTTAGTATTTTTACTGATTATTGTGACTTTGGAGCCCATGGAAGAATGCTTCTGTTGTGCCTTTTATTTTGAAGAGTACCTCCCAGGAGCAAGAGATGTTCTCTACCTCCTTGCGTGACTTGGCGTGCTATCCATGATGAGGTGTTGTTTCTAGGCCTGAAGATTTCAAACTAACCTCATAAACCCTCTCCTTTCCTTTAAATCTGCCATTTAATTTTTGGCCTGCATATGATGTGAAAAGTATTCAGAGTCCATTTTGGATTCAGAGAGAATGGATTGAAATTGACGGTACACAGATAATTAAGGCATTTTCCTTGTTTGTGGTAATGCAGCTCTGCAGCTTCTGAAGCCTTTTGTGTGGTCAGTTGGAACTTGAGCAGAGAAAATCTCTACGTGCCCTGTGCAACTACTGTTAGAAACAGGCCCTTAAAAAAAGAGAAAATGACAAATCCAGCGCCCACTCCATGAACCTTTTATATTCTTATCGAAGGGAAGTGTTTGACTCTGAAGAAGCACCCAGACATCGTTTGTGACTTCATCTACCTTCAGTGCTGAAGGAGTTCAGCAAACACATGAATGAATCGGCTTCCTTTTTGTAAAAGAGAGTTTATAGGTTAGAAAGTTCACACAGTAGTGCATCCTGTGGTAGCCTGGGAAAACGTCCATCTCTGGAATAACTTTGGAAAGAACAGACCTTGTTCTTAGTGAGCCTCATCAGGAAGGAAGGGAAAAGATGCATCTGCTTCTGGGAATATCCCTCTTTTTCGCCCTGTTAGGAAAATAAAATAACGAATACCTTCCAGTGCTTAGCTTAGAAGAACTAAATCAAATGAGACGCACATTTTGTAGACAAGAGCTACTTGCGACTCGCTGTTTCATCGAGTGCTCTGTGTAGTTTGTTTACAAGTTCCTTTGTATTTAGCTTTATAATTTTTCCATATGCTAGCATTTTGAGGGAGGTGAGTTTGAACCCGGCCCCATGGAAGACAGCAGTCATAAACTTGAATTCCTTAGGTGGGGTTTACCATTCCCATCCCAACTGTTTTGCGCATTCTCTTTTACAGTTCTTTATTTCTGGTATTTTCAAGCATTATCTTTTTTTTTTTTTTTTTTTTCATTTTTTAGATATTTCTGAAAACAGCATTCTTTTCCCCAAATGTAGTTTTTGCATTTTAGGGTTTTATGACAATATTGCATTGTAGGGTTGGTGATAACAGGTTTTTGAGGTCTTCTGGAGGAGGTCTTCTGGTGTCAGTGTTGAATGACTGTAATACAGCTTTTAGCACAGCTGAAGTGCTGCATTGTGTCGGGTGGCCTGACGTAATGTGAAATGAGTTGTAGACCTGAAATGCATGAAAAGGTGTCGTGGCAGTCGGATTGTATGGCGCAGCAGGCACATAGGATTCTTATTCCTCTCTCTCCTCTCTTCTTAGACTACTGTTCCACGAGCAACTGGCACTACTACATACAACACTGTTTTGGCACCTTACCCGCAAAAACGAAGAAAAATCCTACTAAAGAAAAGTATGTAGTAAATTAAGGCAAGTGAAGAAATAATTCTTTACGAGCAGTACCAAAACCTTTTCATAATTTCAGAAAGAAATCTATGTATTCAGGAGGAATATATTATTTTTTCCAAGATATAGAAACAAAATGTAGCAATTTGGCAGGATGGTCTGTTACAGCTTTTGATTGAAGAGACCTTAATGACTAGCTTCACTTGCTAATACCTGTGCTGATGCTAAACTTGCCCTGACAGTGGATTAGAACTGGCTCGGTCACTGTAGTTGCCTTCATTCAATAACTGATCAAGGTGGACAGACACAGAGACTGTGTTACAGTTGTAGGTGCTACAAGATGATGTTTTAGCTCATCAGTCTGTGGTGGAAGCAGTTAAGAAAGCAGGAAATGACCTGATTGAATCAAGTGCTGTTGAAGCAGCAAGTAATTTACGGAGCAAGTTGCAACTTCTGAATCAGCGCTGGAAAAACGTGCTGGAAAAAACAGAACAAAGGAAACAGCAGCTGGACGGTGCCTTGATCCAGGTGAGCAGGAAATGATCAACTAAAGAGATAACTCAGAAAAAGTGTCTTTTTACATGAAATGCATAGATACGTGTGTTAGAAGTTGGCCTAAATCAAAACCATAATGCAGACACTCCTGAATCTGGAGAAAGCTTGAACCCAGCTCTATCTTCTGTATCTTCCACAGCTGGCCACTGTCTTTTATAGCACTGAATCAAGGCTTCGGCTTTTGGCCTGCATATTTTAAAAGGGTGAAATTTCTCTATGGGTATATCATTCAGGGAAAACATTGCGCTCTCAGTTGCTCATTTAGCCTGCTTTCAAGACTTCCAGGGGTTTTATTTTTGTTTTTATCATTAGATTGGATTGAGCCGGTTTAAATTTTGTGTCGGTTTTTTCCTTTGGTTTTTTTTCTCTTTCATTTCCTTTGATTGTTGGAAATACCTGATTACATCTGTTGCCAGTATACTTCTGCATCTGAGCTAGTATTAGAATGGAGAACATTTAAGCAAGCTCCAAAATGATATGGTATAATTTAGGCCCAAGGTTTCCGCGGTGAAGTTGAAGCCATGCAGCAATGGCTGACAGACACCGAACGTCAGCTGTCGGCATCAAGACCTGTTGGAGGCGTACCAGAAACAGCAAGAAAGCAGCTGAGTACCCATATGGTAACGATCAGTATTAGAATGCTTTGCAAATTGCATTTCAGGACTATCTTTCGAGAGTGCTTATGGTAAAGGCAGAGCACGTTCTATATATGACAATGTCTGTACGGTACCTTAAAGAGAAATAATAGCCTTCAAAACAACACTGTTATTTTCAATGTAGGAAAAGTAGTCATTCGGGAGATGCCCAAAACTGAACCATTAATAGTGTTGAGGCAGAAATAAAAGAACGTTTGCATCCTTGTTCTCAGAAAGAAAAACAGAGAAGTGTTTACCGATTTTATCAGCGATTCCTATTCTTCTTTTCCCTTCTGTTCCCACAACTACATTTATGCTTTTTCTAAGATAGGAAGATGAATCTAAAAGTGATCCACATTCATTGGGCCTTGAATTAAGAGACTTGATTCTTTATCTAACCAAAGCTGACATTAAAATCATCATTAGCACAGGTGTAATAAGGACTACTGGCTCATATAGAGACTCTGCTTTAATTAGAAGTGGCAAGCTGATGAGGATACCTGAATTGCTCCCTTCCTGTCTTTTTAAGAAACATTCCATTAATTTCTCCACCCCCGTAGAACCATAGAGATTAAAAAGAAGACACTTAAACTTGATCTGTTACCTCAAAGGAAGGTGGTTCATAGTGCTCCATTTATATAAAATCACGCTGTGCGGTTAGGCCAGGGTATAACCCCAAGCCCAGTGATCTGAACTCCTGACCTTCTGGCTCAGGTCTAAGAGTGATACTGAACTGTCCTTGAACTCCAAGATGCCTGACGTGCTTTCCGTTAGAATGCTGCGTTGTCATAGCTTTACAAATCAGATTTTTTTTTGGAAAGATGATAAAGGTCCTTGCCCACCAATGTGAGGCACTCTATTTGTCTTCTTTTTTTTCCCCTCCAAAATTTACCAGTAGCTGTTTTTGAGAAAGAAAATAATTTACAGTTTTAAAATCAGTTATGACAGGAAACTAGGACAAAGCATAGAAATAACCTTGTAGTTTTGAGCCCCCCCAGTCCTTCTCACTTTTTGTCTTAAAAAGACAGACCAGAAAAAAATTCCAAAAAAGCGCCTTTTTTAATTTATTTTTTATTTCCTGTGAGAGTGGGGCAAAATCACAATTCCATGGGAGTCAGTGGAGCTTTTTCCATTTAAAGTCAGATCAAGACCATGTCCTGGTTTGAGGTAAAACAGAACCAATTTTCTGATTTGTAATTTTACTTTTTAGCTGGGCCTCTTCTAACTAACTAAAGGCTGAAATTAACAGCATATTGTCCAGAAACTGTTCGCTCTCAGAGTGATAAGACCTGATTATACCAAGGAGCGGTGCGCACAGAGGCTCTTGCTTATACTTATTGCTAGAACAACCAAGGTCAGATAACTTCGCTGTTTGTCCCGTTAGAGGGTTGGAAGCGGAGAAGCATAGAGGGGTCCCACCTGCAGGGAGGAGCGGACGGGACAGGTGACCCAAAACTGACCAACAGGGTATTCCATCCCATCTGCGTCGCACTCAGTATAAAAAGCTGAGGGATCAAAGGGGCAAGTAGGCTCTGGCTGTGGCTGTGGCTGTGGCTGTGGCTGTGGCTCTGGCTCTGGCTCTGGCTGGGGCTCGGGCTCGGGCTCGGGCTTGTTTTCCTTCAATGGCCAACGTCTGAGGAGGACCCTGTCAGTTTGTCTGCCTTTGATCCCGATCTGAGCATTCCTGACTCTCATCCCGGAATTCAGCTCCTGTCCGTCGCTGATTCCAGTCTGAGACTTTCCCTGTGTCTGCTGGTGACGCGATCATCATCCTGGGAGCTGGATACGGTTTTGTATATATTGTATACTTTTTTTTTCCTTTTTTTTCTTTTCTCTATTATTATTTACTATTTTCTTATTTTTTATTATTTTCATTAAAGTAGTTTAGTTTTTTTTCTAAACTCGTAAATCTCCTTCTCTCTTCCTCTCCTCTCTGAGGGGAGAGGGGGGGAAGGGCCATCTGCCGTTCTGATTGGTCAATCCGGCCAAAACCACGACAGATTAATTGGCGCCCAACGTGGGGCACGACTGTGGCCCAACTGTGGCACCACCAGAGTTCTGATAGATGGTCTGAATAGTTTGAATTCCAGTTTACTCAGAGGTTGATACAGACAGCTCACATCATGTCGTTGCTAAACAGATTATTGTATAGTCTCTTTGTAAGGATTACTTTAAAGTTAATTGATACGACAGTGCTTAGCTTGCCTTATGTGTTGTGTTGCTTGTTTGCTCTTTCTCTCTGTATGCGGTGGTTCAAACGTGCTATTTTGCTGCTGGTTTTGATTCTGATCCAGGCTGTGATTGAGTGTATAGTTTCTTTACCTTCATACCTTGGGCATTACGTAATGGATTCTGTTACTACTTACACTAATTATACTTTGAATTTTACCATGGACATGTTCACTTCGCCCTTTACTTCTTATGCCAAATTGTCACCATCAGAGCCAGGAGAGGGATCTCCTCCGGGTATCGTGAATGACAGTTGCGTTCCTAAAATCATGTTTTTGGTGTTGATTTTCATGAATGGGTTGCAGGGGTGGTTTTTCTTTAAATCTTGGTGCACGAGTTGGTGTAGTACGATATGCGCTACTCGAACTCCGTCAGCACTGGTACAAGTTGCCCCAGTGACCAGAAGGAAAAAGAAGAGGTCAGGAAGTTCCTCTGTCCCTCGTGATAAAGACCAAGTAAAGCCAGATAGCAGGGGGGAGGACTCTTCTGATGAAGATGGAGGAAAGAGTTCTAAAGACAATAGGGGAGAGGCTCCTGCGTCAGCACAGGAGGAGGAATCAGATACAGAGGTGATCATTAAATCCTTCTCTATGAAGGATCTGCGAAATATGAGAAAGGATTTTACCCGGAATGATGGTGAGACACTTGTCTCCTGGTTGCTCCGGTGCTGGGATAACGGGGCTGATAGCATGGAGTTAGATGGTAGCGAAGCTAGGCAGCTAGGAAATCTGGCCAGAGAGGGCGGTATAGATAAAGCTCTTGGGAAAAAGTCACAGACTCTCAGTCTCTGGAGGCGACTCGTATCAGCCGTGAAAGGCAGATATCCTTTTAAGGATGATATTGAATGGGACTGGGCCCAGCACTGACCCCTGGGGAACACCACTCGTCGCTGACCTCCAGCTAGACTCTGTGCCCCTAATCACGACCCTCTGAGCTCTGTCTGTCAAGCAGTTTTCAATCCACCCCACTGTCCATTCATCTAACCCACACTTCCCTATGAGGATGCTGTGGGAGATGGTGTCGAAAGCCTCGCTGAAGTCAAGGTAGACACCATCCACTGCCCTCCTCTCATCTATCCATCCAGTCATGCCGTCACAGAAGGCTATTGGGTTAGTCAGACATGATTTCCCCTTGGCGAATCCGTGTTGACTGCTTCCCATTGCTTTCTTTTCCTCCACATGCTTTGAGATGACGCCCAGAACGAGTTGTTCCATCACCTTTCCAGGGATGGAGGTGAGGCTGACTGTAGTTCCCTGGGTCCTCCTTCTTGCCCTTTTTGAAGACTGGAGGGACATTGGCTTTCCTCCAGTCCTCAGGCACCTCGCCTCTTCTCCAGGACCTTTCAAGGATGATGGAGAGTGGCCCAGCTATGATTTCCGCCAGCTCCCTCAGCACTCTCGGGTGCATCCCATCAGGACCCATGGACTTGTGGATATCTAGTTTACTTTGCAAAAACCCCTTAGTTAGCCCACTGCTCTGGGATGGCTTCTTTGAGCAACTGGCCACTAGTTTGCTAGCTTAGTAGTTTAGCGTTACGGCTCCCCCAGTTATATATAAATAACACTGCCGTAATGGGCTCGGTGGTAATGATGACAGGAATGGACTTGGTAAAGGTTCCAGGGCTGTTGGAGGAATTTATTGGAAATATGCAACCCATTAACCACCTTGACTTGCAGGAAAATAAAAGGTGACGTGGGAAGCGTCAACAGTATGATGCAAAGCCTGGGAAAATACGTGGGAGTTTATTAGGCAATTTAAAAAATTTCAATACAGTTTCAGAATTTACTTATTTTCTTTCAGCACTCTCAGACTACAGCAAAGCCAGAGGGATGGGGAGAGCAGGGGCGAGCTGGGCAGGGAGCAGAGGGCGGAGAAATGCTGGTGAGGAGCAGGGTGAGAGAGCGGGCAAGAGATGGAGGGCAGGGGACAGCGAGGGCAGGAGGAAAACCCGCCGTGAGCAGCAGGAGAGAGGGACAGAGGGAGCCAGAGAAGGGCAGGAAGGGGACTGAGGGCCGGGGAGACGCAGGCTGGGTGAGGGAGCAGGATGGGGCTCAGCGAGAGAAAAGGCAGCGGGAGAACGGAGGACAGAGCGATGGGCCAGGGAGCAGGAGAGAGGGAGAGAGGGGAGAGGGAAAGGGAGAGGCCAAGACAAAGGAGAGGGGACAGACACCAAACCACTCACATACTCATTTTTTCAGTCTAAAAAACCTATTGGCTTTGGGTACACCATCATCTGTTACCACTCACTTTTGAGTATTTGTACAAACCACCCCCCGTGCAAGCGCGCTTAATGCATATTTTTAGCTGACTTCGCATTAATTTGTTGCCACTTTTCCACTTTCTTGGTGGTTTCTGTCTGGTTTCTTCTAACACTAGACGCACTTGCATAGGTGAGGTCACTGTCCATCGAGTTGTCTTGCGCGTGTCTTCAAAGCCTCTGTCTTTACATAGGAGCTTTTTCTTTTGTACCCCAATGCGGTGGCCACCTTTTTCACCAGGACAAGTTCAAAGCCTACGCAGCAGGACGCAACTGCTGCCTGACAAGATTTCTGTATGTCCCACAGGAGCTCGATGGTGATAAAGCAATTTTTAGCTTTCCATGGGAGACAGGGAGGATCGAAGTTCTTGTCTTACAGCTTGTCTTCGTCTGGAAAGGCAAAGTGAATAGCCCATGGTGGTCACAGACACTTCTGTCCTGGGCTGTGAGCTGTGGAAATACCAGCAGAAAGCTCTGGCAAGACTTTGAACATTCGCCAAAGTGTTCCTGCTGCTACCCCAAGTGCCGCCAGCCCGAGCCCTGACAGCTGGAGAACGGTGTTTGACACCAGCAGTGCCGTGGAAGGTCGAGTTGCCTCCTCTCTGAGAGGAGGCTGCCACGCTTTGGAGCAGGCATGCTCTGGTGGAGCCAGACCAGAAGTCTTTGCCATCTTCTGGCCTTCATGTGGTTCTCCTGCTCACAGACAGCCCCATCTCTGTTGAAAATCTCTCTTAAACAGGGATTTCCAGACACGGAAGTCTCTCCTGGTGAGCGCACACACTGGGGCTCTGTTGTCAGAGAAGCCAGTGGTGAGCGCTCCTGGTTGGATGCAGCTCCCTTGGCTGACACTTGTCCTCGTCTATTGGCCCCGAGGTCTGATTTGTGCCTTCCCCCCACCCAAGCTGTGCTGATTATAAGCAAAAGTTCATTAAAATGCTTTCCATTACTACTAAGCAGGTAATAATTGGAGCATCCACACTGCCTTGTTTTTTTCTTTTTCTTTTAAGGCAACATTTCTATGTGGCTTTGCCATATTTGAAACCCACCCAGGTTTACCACATTAAATAATTACTGTATTTTGACCTTATTTTTTGGTGGATTTCTTGCTAAATCAAATGAAGTCCTTGAGAAAAATATCACAAATCTCAAAATTTTCTTAGGTGTACTCAACTAAAATCTCTATAAACCTGCAGGTGAATATCATTCTTTTAATTAAGTTGGAAGCTACCATGGGTTCTATTAATATTTCAAATATTTTAAGGCAAAAGTATGTACCCACTTAAATTTATAAACGACACCGGACAGTGTGTCCTGGCCATTGGGCAGTGAGGGGCCTGGGTGTGACAGGAGGGACATGGGCAGTGACAGTCCTGGGGGTGACAGGAGGGACACCGGCAGTGACAGGCCCGGGGCTGACAGGACATGGCTGTGCGTGACCCTGTGCGGGGGCGATGGATGGCGCAGGGGTGGCTGCGCTGCACCGTTGTGCAGTGCAGTGAGGCGCTTGCGGTGGCCCTGGTGGTTGGTGCCCTGCAAACCCCCGGGCGCAGGCGGAGGCCAGGGCACCTGAGTGGCCACAGCGACCGGCCAGGGCTGGCAGCGCTGCTGCCAGAGAGGGAGCGGAGGCCGAGCTGGGCCCGCAGGGGCCACTCCCTGTCGCCCACTGGACGCCTGGGCTGCCAAGAGGAACTGCGCTGGCGCCGCCACCATGGCCCAGCTCCATCCTTGGCAGCTGCAGGCTGGAGACCTTGTGGGGCTGGGAGGCAGGGCATTCCTGGGGCCTCCCCCAGATGAGTCTGCCTGAGGCTGTGGGGCCTGGCCACAGCAGAGAGCCACAGCCTCTGAGCACTGCTGGCCTGCTCGCCCTCAGCCTGCGCTGCTGACCCCGGCCCCTCAGTGGGCCCTGCCCCACGCCGCCGTGGGCCCTGGTGCAGTGTGGAGGCCGTGACACCATCTGCTGTGGTAGACGCCATTGCAGAGCAGGCACCACCAGGCCCCGACCATGTCTTGTGTCCACTACAAATTCTTCTCTAAGCTGAACTATGATACAGTCACCTTCGACGGCCTCCACATCTCCCTGGGCGACCTCAAGAGCCGGATCATGGGCCGTGAGAAGCTGAAGGCGGCCAGCTGCAACCTGCAGATCAGCAACGCCCAGACCGGAGAAGGTGCGTGGGGACACGGGGCCTCAGGGCAGTGAGGAAGAAGTATGTGCTTCACTACGTTCCCTTCAATGTGGCGTTGCCTAAAGGGGAAGTTAAAGAAGGAATAACTTGTTCTTCAAAGAGCATCACTGTTGTTTGGCAGTGACACGATCCTCCTCTAGGTAGGTTGTGTTGCACTTTGACCTTTGTAAAATGAGTGTAATCTTTTAAACTTGGTACATTGGTGGCACAGATACTTAGTGAAGGTAAGGGTGTTTTCCATGCGAAAACACAAAACTACCCCAGTCGTTTCCAGAGCATAGCTAGAGAATACATTTTGGTGTAATATGTATGAATGCCAACTTTTTAGTTTATATGCATAACCGTGACACCCAGTTTTTATTAGTCAGATGTAGATGCTTAAACTCATCTTCAGAAGAAAAAGGGGGAAAAAAACAGACCAGGATTTTCTGCCTAAGTGGGATGTTTGGAATTCCTATATGTGGACATAGAGTATTGCATTTTGTACCTTTGCCTGTGCCGCAGTCCTGACAAAATGTTGAAATGATCTTGGAAAGAACAAAGTGAAGCTTGAGTGAAGATGGCCTACTTGTTCAGGTTTTTCTGCGTACTCTAAGCTTTTACAGTTCAGTAACTGCTCCTTTTCGTAATGGGAATGTAGTGGTAGAAGCAAAGCTAATATGAGGTAAAAGTAAACACGATTTCAAAGATCAGTGGAAAATATGAGATGATGCTTCTAAAGATGCCGGGAAGGCAAAGGGATGCTTGGGACCTATTTTACAAAGGGGGTAGGGGGTGTCCTCTTCCACACTCACTCTAGAGGCATGTTCTGTAAGGGCAGAATTCCCTTCAAAAAGCCCATGCTCAAGAATAGTGCATTTAAACTTGCCTCCTTTTAATTTGACCTGAATTTCTTATCATAGATGTTCTCACAATATCGTGGTAGAACGGTAAACTCCAGAACTCAGGTTTCTTGAGTACTCTTTCCTGCCCTGTAACATTCTGTCTCAAAACCCTTGGAGAATGTGCTATGCTGCTTATCAGGCAAAAGACAAAAAAGTATAAAACAAAAAATGGGACTCTGATCTGGTCTTAGGTGAATAGTTTTAAGGAAGAAGAGTGCTCTTCTAAGACTGTCTCTGCAGCTCAGAACTTGCTTGAGTTCAGTGTTACAGCATGCACTTGAGGGTTTTAGTAATGCTGTGATGCGATGTCTTCAAAACAAGCTCCCGCTAACTCCAAAGGAAGTCATTTGGCCTCACAGCTGACGTCTGTCCATCTGTCGACTGGAACGGTCGACTGAAGCTCGTGGGATACTTTGGGTACCAAATACAAATATGTGCTGTGATCAGTGCCCTATACAAATACAGCTTGTACTTCACCAAGCTATCGTCTCTCTTCAGTTGATCCATTAAAATGTGTAACGATGGACTTTTAAGGTGAATTCATTTGTATATCAGCCTGTTATTAGGTGGCTGGAGATGTCTTCACTGTGCACTTTACAAGGGTGTTGAGAACAAGTGTGTGTGTGTATATATATAGATATGTATATATATACACATGCAAGGATAGTCTATTCAGAGGTCAGATGTCAGTGCTTCTCTTCTAACGGTCAATGAATTGTCACAAAGTACTAAAAGAGGACTTATTCCTCTTTTAGCATCATACACCTGCTGTGCACATTCAGATTGCCCTTGCAGGCCTGCAGAGTTTGTGCGTAAATGCTTTGGTTGCTGTCCTCATATATACAGTATGATTGCCCTCATATATACAGTCTCTTTCTAGGAGAGGTGCTGCCACTTGTCATCTTCTGCAGAACTGCCACAATCCTCAGTTGGGCACAGGCGTAGCAAACTCTGCCTCTTTGTGGCACTTATCCTGTACCTCTGAAATCTCAGTCCAGTGGTTTGTGGTCTGGAGCAGAAAGAATACTTGGTATGACCCCATTCAGCAGGTAGAAAGAGCTGGTTTTGGCTTCTAGAACTGCAGCTGGCTGCAAACAATCTCCCGGTTGTTTGCCTGGGCCTCAGTACTGTTTGAGCTCCTTCTGCATCAAAAAGTCCCAGTGCAGGCCTTCCTTGGCAGGTGGCTGTGTAATGGGTAGATTTTCCTTGTGGCGTTGGTTTCAGGATATGACTTCTGTAAAAGCTTCTGTTTCTGTCATTAGGAGTCCTTTCTCCTGCAATTTGAAACCACTCTGAAGTCCGGGGGAAGCTTGCTCTTGGGTCCTGCAGGGGGGAAGATGAAGGATTAGTTCCAACTAAATGATTTCTCAGTTTTCTGAAGAAAATTTGGAAATAGAAATAAAATTTTCATTTCATTGTGGAAAGAATGTCTTCTGGTAGGTATGTTTTGGTCTAAGAGAGGTTCCTGCCCATAGGAATAATATACTGAAAAATGATGCCTAAATTGTGAACTATTCCTGTTTTGTGTCTGATCCCTGGGCAAAATCTCCCTGACAGAGCTTGGCTTGATATCCAGTATCTTTGGTTTTCAGACCATCGTTCTGCAAAGGTAAGGGCTTTTAGCATATGAAACTGTAGGCAGATTACAGGGAATGACTGCTGGTAGCGCTCTAGAACATTTTGTCATATCCAGCTGGTGTAAGTACAATATAAAACCATTCTCATGGGAAGGTCTTTGCATTTTAAGCTTACTCAGTCCAGGTGTCTCAGGTAGTTAGGGCAGGTTTTTTTGGGTCGTATGTAGAAGGTCAGAAGGCGTTCCTCCATTTCAAAAGACTGACATGGTGTAAGCCAAGGCAAAGCATGGGTAGCTTCAGGCACACACTGTTTTCTGAAGGCTTTTAGAGGCCATCTTCATACGTAGTTTCGTTTGAGTCTCTCTGCTCTGCAAAAAGGGAATTGAAAGAATTCCCATCCCTTCACGTTTAATTGAAAGGAGATGATTAGCTTCAGAGGGGAGATACCACTTTAGTTTGAGCCAATTCGGCCCTACTTGTGAAAGCAAGCTCAAAAAACACCAAAAGTTCTGTGATGCAAATTGTAGCACTGCCAGTTTTGGTTCCATTCAAATGTAAAGCACTGCGAGGCTGAGCAGTGTGGTTGTTGGTGGATGAAGAAATAGACAGAGATGGCAGGGTCTCTTCTGTGTTCCGTCAGTCTTGAGCACTGGTGGCATTAGGTGAATCATTTTGAGTTGACAGCTATGGAAGCAATGGCGTTTTCATGCTTTAGCTCAGTGCCTGTTTTGTTGCAGGGCAAGCTAGACAGACTTGAGACTCTGGTTTATGCAGGTGAGACTTTGCTGTGGGTTGTTTTTCTCCGAAGATCTATTGGCTTTGTAGCCTAGCAGAAGCAAAAGCAACTTGAGTTAGATCAGGACAGAACCTCATGCATTAGCAGACTCTCCTTTAGTGCCCATTGAGACCGTTTTGCTCTTGGCATTCCAACTATTTTAAAAACAGGAAACAAATTTTGCTGTATGCGTTTGATTCTCAAACCTGAATATTTCTTGCAATGTACTGTTAGTGTGTCGAGACAATAAAAGTGCAATGTGACATAGAAACGTTTGCTTTTCTATCTGCCAAGGGATTCTCTGAAGTGCTGTGTAATTACGTATTAATACTTAATCCTTACGAATGGACTAGGGTTTATTTCTGTGTTTCTCTTGTTTTCAGAATACACAGATGATAATGCCCTGATTCGTAAGAACTCATCGGTGATTGTCAGAAGAATCCCTGTTGGAGGAGTTAAAGCTACCATCAAAACATCTGTTAGGTAAGTATCCATAAACCATTGTATTCTTTGTTAGGGGTTTCGGTGTGTTAACTTTTAAAATTTCTATTAGCTTACAGGGCTTTCAGCTTGCTTCCTTCTTGTTAAAGCTGCTGTTAATTTTTGTTGTCATGGGCTAGATTTTAATGTATCTGCCCCAAAGCAGGCTGACATTTTTAGTCCTGTTGGGACATGGGGTTCAAACTCCATACAGACCCGTTCTATATCAGCTACATGAGCATTGTTTGAATGGTCATATTTTCCGGCCTTCTTAAAGATATGCCTCTCCCCCACAATGAAAAGATATTCTTAACTTGTGGTTTTGCCATGTCTCTCTAGTGTTGGTTCTCAGTAGAGTAGACTGATGAGTTACAGCGGGTCTCGCACCAACAGTACAGCAGCATCCTGGTACTCATGAAGTGTCTGCAAGCAAAACCCCCTGAATTTATGTGGCTCTGCATGTCAACTTTGGGCCTATGACTGCCGTAGTGGTTGCAGGGCTTTCAGGCACTCTCTAGTAATTCTGGAGGCCACAGCGTTGTGCTTCTAAACACTGGAGTTAATTAAAATATGTATGCTTAGTGCTGCACTGTCAGTGCATCCTCCGTTTCTGATTGGGCGGCACCCTCTCTTGGTATTGTAATGCTGCCCCAAAATGAGAGGATAGATGCTGCTCGCATCAAAGATCGGGTAAATACCTGTATGTGGGGATAAGGGAAGAATGGCACTGCTGTTCTAGCATTGACAATTAACCAGGCAGATGAGCTTTCTGCTCCTTCAGCTGGAAACATGGCAGAAACCACTGGTAGAGTGGCTAAAGGTTGGGAATGACGAACGTATGCTGTAATGGTGGAGAGGCCTTCAAACATGTGTTACTCACCTTGTAGTATGTTCTTCGAGGTAAATGGATGAAGAAACCATTGGGTGGTCACTGAAAATGTTTCCTTGCACTTCCTCACCTTCGGGAGCTGTGTGGCTGTAATTGTGAGCCTGGTGGTGGTCTAGCAGTGGCAGGAAGCACGAGCCTTTCTCTTTGCACATGAATTCCACAGCAGCCTTTGAATTGCCTCTGCAATACAGATCAATGAGCATGTGGAATCTCAGCAAGTTTTCAAACGTAATAAATATTTCCTAAAATATTGTAGCATTTTCATTATGTTAAAACAAATTCTGGCAACCAAGGCAGCTTTTTTTTTTGTCACAGGACTCCTCAATTGCATAAATTCTAGCAACTGCTTTCAGGTGACATTTCTACTACTATTTTGAATCAATAGAGAATATGTAACACGTTTAGTGGCTAAATACGGTAGCTGTCTGAGCACAGTGCTTGGGCTTCCACAAAGAAATGCTCTTCTAAAGGCTCTGCTGCTGACATTTTTGTTATGACTTTGTCAGATGACTGATTTTGGGTTCCCTTAAGTAAAGGTGCACTTTGAGGTGTCTAGACTGTCACTGTTCTTTCTTAGAAATTAAAGTACTGTGTATGGTCCCTATTTGTAATACTAGGGATATGCAGATTGGCTAACGTTACCTTCCTGTTTTGATGGTTGATTATTTAAGAACACAAACTATAGTACAGACATCATGGCTTTGATACTTAGGTAGCAGAGACAAAATACCTGAGGACTTCCTCTTGTGCTGTTGTGTTCTGTATCTGTAAGTCAGAGTAATTTGTGACAAAGGTGAAATGTGATTTGGGTTCTTTTTTTCATTGCACTGAGTGTACAAGCGAGAACAGTTTATGTATACGAATAAATTTCCACATTCAGTAGACTATCAGAACATAGTGTTTTGACGATTAGGTTTTATAATCTGTTTTCGCTGCTCTATGCTGGGTACAAGTGCTTCATTTTAAATTCTGATCATCTGTCTTTCTTCTTCTAGAAGTTGAACTGAGCCAGTGAGTGGAACATCAAAAGCGGTATGTAAAATCACCATCTCACACTTCTTTCTTTTTTTACATTTAGAAAAGGAGCAGCGTTTTTCTTCAGGTTTGAAAACACTGTAATTCGGCTGCTAAAATATAATTAAGTAACACAAGGAAACACTTGACTGGTAATGGTCTAGATCTTGATTTGCCACTTGGGTTGAATGCTATGCGTAACTACGCATTTCAAAATAGTCCTTACAGTATAAAAATCACTATTTGGTGGTTTTAATTTTTCATCTTTATTTTAAGTACTGCACTGCTATGGTGTGAGGCATTACACTAACCCTGGACCACTGGATCTGATGCCTTGATAAGCTGTGAGCATCACTTAAATCTAGAAACTGATGAACTTGGGCTCTGCGTTCTGTGAAGAATGCAGCCTCTGATTCTCATGGAATAGTATACAATCAACTTAAAATTGTAAACTTTTTGTATGTAGGTCTAAAAACACTAAGTCTAAATCTGACACCTGTAATTCTGTCGCCGAGTGGTTCGAATTCCTTTTTGGCCATGCGTGAATGCCTCTTGTTGTGAGTTTGAGTTAGTTTACTGGCCCAGTGACCCAAGTAGTTAATTTTATGCATTTATGTAAACCACGTTTATAGTATCTCATCTAATTCAGACGAGTTTTTATTTCTTGAAAAGAGTTATTTTTCTTGTTGTTTACTCCCATGTGCATAAACACAAATCACATGTTCCAAAAGAAGGTTAACGTTCTTTTAGCCTCGCGTGTTCCCTGGTGTGTCTGTGTCACATTTCTAAGTAGCATCTTGCCATCAGCTAGCACAGATATCTCCAAGAAAAGGAAAAATCCTGGAGTGGGAGGGAAGACTCAGTGTTAGCTAGAACTACTTAAAAGTAAATGAAAGACGAAGCAGAAACATTCCCTTCTAGTTTGCTCTGCCTGGACCTGATTTGGGTTGTGGGTAGCCATGGGGAGGGAGGAAGCCTTGCATCGCTCTTTACAAATCCTCTCTCTCTCTCTCTCACTGTAAAAGCACTGCAGCCTCAGGTGCTTCTGGTGTTGGAGACACAATTAACTTTATTCTTAAAGCTAACTCACATCTTGGTCTAAAGCGCGAGCTTTTTGCTTTGGTTTGTTTTTTTAAATACGTGTATTTCTGCCTGTATTTCAAAGACGAACCTGGATCTTAGTGTGGGAGGAATAAATCACCAAAAAGCTTGCCGATTACTGTTGAACAGTAAAGCAGCAAAATTAACATTAGTTAAGATTTTTTTTGAAAAGGATGCACAAAAGCTTATACTTCGAATATTTCTTCCTTGTCTTGCTCTTATATTAGCTGTCATTCCATACATCCAAATTTGTGCTGCTGTCCTACTGTTCCTACAGCCAAAGCAAGAAAGTGGCTCCTTTTTGGTTTAGTGTTACTGTTATCTATTGCCTGCTTTTGATAAGTGTTTAGTAGAAAGGAGTGCTATCACCACCTTTAAGAAATCAGACCGTTGCCTGCAGGCCATATGATAGCTGCTTCCTAAAAAAATACAAGAACTAATTAACAGTTTATGAACCGTTATGTTTCAGTTACTGGTCAGTACTAGACTGTTTAATGCTAGACTCCGACAGAGCACTTTCCCACTTTCTGAAAAACTGCAAAATGGTGGTGATTGTGCCTGCCATGAGAGAACACGGGCCTGTTTTCCACATGGGAAGAAGAGTGGCAGATGGAGCATGAAGCTGTTGGCCCAAATCTGGGTGTGCAAAGAGCTGACCCACACACGGAGTGGAGACAGGTGTTTATTTCGTGTCTGTGCAGAGGTGGGTGCTAGGGGGAAACTCCACAAAGCCAGCACACCTTGGCTAACACATTGTAAGCTTTTATGTTTTACAAAAATCGACTCATTGGCAGACTAGACTCATCACTGGCAGCTCACGATTTCACAGTAATCTCCTATTGGCTCCTTGTCTTCTCGCTCCAAATTGAAGGTATAGTACATTCCTAAATTCCTACGCATGCTCAGTGCCTGGGGGTCTCATCTGGGAGGTGCAGAGTTTAAGATTTGGAGGTGTGGTTTTCACATTCTAATGAGCTAACTTCACCTAAAGGGCACATGCTTTTTCTTTCCAACACTTTGTGACAGCCAGCAACCTTGCAGCTTTAAGGGAATGCCCCTTTGCCCGAGTTAGGTTCCTGGTGCCTTTTGGCTATCCACAGGCCGAGAACACACATTTGTGTTCCTTGATTGGCCGAGGTCTTTTCTTCCTTAGCAACATCGTATCTGCTTTGCCTTCATCAAAGCTTCAAAATGCTTGGTCAGGCTTCCTTTTGAACAGAACTAGGTACAAAATGTTGTGGAAAGAAGGAAAGTTGAATCGCCTGGTAAGACTTGCAATGGAAAGAAGGTCTCTCTTTCCAGATCTGGGTGTTCCTCTCCAAAGGCATATTGTCAACAACTTTTTAGTTAGTAATACAGTGATGTGTGTGCTGTCCTAACTGCACAGAGAAGTAGTGATTGACTGGAGTGAGGAATCGCCTTCTGCATGTGGCTGGTTTTTCCCTAGCCTGCTAAAACTGAATTCCCTTGAATTCTTCCGCTACGTTAGGTAATAAAGGACGAGCGCTGTTTCCAAGGAAGGGTCTTATCGTCTCTTCTGATCAATTTAGTGACCTCTTGAGGAGAGCTGTTTGGTTTACATTGTGAAATTTTATCCTACGCTTTTGAACAACTTAAGCATAATAAGCAGTCATTCGAGTGTCTTTCTGATACTGTTTTACTAGTGTCAGCTTAACTGCTGTTTGTGGCAAAATAGCACTCAATATACTGGAAAAGGAACAAGGTAAGAGTTACCCTTTGACCTGGGGAAAAACTGCACTTCAGTGTGAGTTCTCACTAAGCACTGCAGTCCATTACGAGCTACCGGCCTGAGGACGTGATTCCCACAACCTGTTCCAGGCAGTATCTGGGAGGGAGGAGCATGGTGACAGTGGAGAAAAAAAGTACAGGACTGGGCTCCGAATCCGCGTTTTCCTCATCACTAAAAATGGGGCTTGGTCTGATAGCAAGGAGGATAATATTAATTTCTTACACTTCCCGAACTGACTTGGGTAGTATGGTTTGCGGTCTAACAAAATACAAGAAATCAGTTTTCTCAGTTTCTATAGACTACTCTGTCATGGTAAACACCTTTATTTCAATAACTGGAGCAGTTAGTTTTTTTCTAGACTAGGTGGTGGGTTACTTTTATGGCTGATGTTTTGGATTGGAGTTTTCATTTGGGTTTTGTGGGGTATGGTGAGTTTGGCATTTTTAAAGGTATTGACAGGAGAGGCAGAGTTCACGTTTCGGGGCTGATATGCCGGTGCTTTATTTTGACAGGCACCTGCTGTGTTCATAAAAGTGTAACCGTGTGCATTTATAAATGATGAGATGTGAATTGATTAATTTTCAAACTACACTGAAAATAAGTTTCCTGTAGTGATGCTTCCTTCTTGAATAAACTTAAATATATTTTTTAAATGCTTTTTAGCTGAAAATCGACAGCTTCCTTACCCCTTTGACTTTTAAGCAGTCGTGAGCATTTGAGAAGGGTCCCTCTCTGAGATGTTCTGGAGCAGTAAATTGATCTCAAGCGGGTTTGGTAACTGTAGTTTCTTCTCATTAACCTCATTAACCACACTCTTAAGCTGTCGTAGGCCTGGGCTGTGCTTTGAACAAATACAAATTCCAGTGGGTTGGAAATGCCGCTTTCAGTGACAGTCAGAGGCGGTAGTGCAGGCTTTGGGACTACAGTAGAGGTTAGCTATTGCTATGTTTTGATTGTGGAACTTGAATATGTGTTTCTTTTCTTGTGAACAGATTGGTGACTCTTCTGCATCTATTTCTGTGGCCCAGCTTACTAAGGTATATTAATATTCTTGTCAAATACTTCAAAAATAAAAAAGCATTTTTGTTGTACTTTTAAACCTTATCCTGTCATCTATAGCTGGATAGCTCTTGTCATTTGAACAAGACTTTAATAGAATTTCTAATAATTTAAAGTATTTATTTTAACTTTAAAATGTGTGTATATTTTTATATTATCCTGTAAAGAGTAGTTCCCATTTTGGAAGACAGAAGGACCTTATCGGCCTCAAGATGATGTTGTAGTATCGGTCTTCTTCAGGACACAGAGAGCAGCACTTTAGCTGTCTGCTGTTTTTAATACGTTTTGTTAATTCTGCGTTGGAAAGAAACACAAGTCTTACAGAAGAAATGATTTGTCTGTAAGCTATGGGCATTTAAGGGGGGTTTTGAACAGCCAAAATAGAAGCATTTCTGTAACATGGACAATTGCATCACTATTTTTGAATTTCTAGTGATTGTAGTTATAGAACCATTCTTTGAATGCTGCACAATTTCATAAATTGTAGTGTATGTACAGTGGAGAACACAATCTAATTTGTTTAAACACAAACTGTGTAAGTTGTGAAAATGTGCCCAGATGTTTACAGGATTATACCAATGTGTCTGTGTGGCATAACAGCAGATGTGGCCCTCTGAAACTGTTGTAATGCCATGTTTTGCTATGGAACTGCTTGCAATTTTTGCTCGACAATGCGTAACTTTGTCTGGGAAAGCACTAGTGCCTAGTCTTTAAAGAGTACAAAGATTAGAGAAGGCAGGGCCTAATGCAGAGGAGACAGCTCTTTCTTCTGAAAATAAAGGCCGGAATTCATTTCCAAGAAGGAGAAATCTCTTCCTGCTGGTAACTTCTTCCCTCTCTCACTGCAGAAATTAAATTGTGTACAACTGAAAAAAAAAAACATAGTTTGGAAAGCAGCCAACAAAAGAAATAGGTCTCCATTAGTGCTGTCCTTAAACATGTCCTTGGTTCTGTAAACTCCTGTGAAGTTTTACTCGAAAATGTGAAAAACTGCCCAAGTGGTGTACACATTTAAGCTTTTGAGAGAATTTAACTATTTCAGAAAAATACAGGAACATAACATAAAGCAGGTCAAAACTGTTACTTACTCTCACCTCTTTAGAGCAGACTGGCTTAGCATGGAGGCAGTGTGTTCAGAGTTTTCTGGTTTTTTATTACTGTGTATTAAATGCCATAATTGAACGTCGGTGTGTTCCCAGGAATGTTTTGTGGGTTTTGGATGTGTTTTGTAAACCGTTTGGGTTCAAACAAAATAGTAAATTATGTCTGAAGTTTTCTGTAAATGTAAATGGCAATGATTTCGTAGATGTCGATCTGGATTATGTTACTGTTGAGAAAAAGCTGTGTATATGAAACAAACATTTAAGAAAATGTTGAAACTAGTTGGCTGGTTTTGTGCCTGAATGCCTGTAAAACCAAAACCATGAGTGGCTGGTCTGAATGATAGGCGCAATCACTGAGAGTCACTCCCTTAGACCCTGCTTGGATCTGGACTAGTGTGTAATTTGAACATTTGAACAAATACGTCTTAAGAAAAATCAGATGGCTTCAATAAATAGAAAATCTGATTCTGCATAAGGTTTATATTACAATCTGTGTGGGCTTAACTGTGTTCCTAATGTGCGTGTCAAATAATTCCCTGTTAAACAGGCCACCAATCTGGCTGAAGCCAATGCTTCTGAAGAAGATAAAATAAAAGCTATGATGACACAGTCCTGCCATGACTATGACCCAATCAAGTAAGCGTTGATAACATCAAATGGGTTCTTTGAAGATGATGGAAAAATTGTCGAGATGTTTCTTTTAACAAGAGAGACACACGCATACCTTTTTCTTTTTTTCCCAAAAAACCTTTTAGTTACATGAAGAAACCCTCGGGTCCGCTTCCACCATCACGTACTTGTTTTCATTGCAGAAAACCTGGCCACTATATAAAGAACTGCCCAAGAAATGGGGTAAGACTGTGGGGGACTTGTGGTGTTACTTCGTTTTTCATTTCTTTACCTTGGCAGTTAAGTAACAAATGCAGGAATACTCGTATTAAGAATTGTTTCTCTCGGGGTGAAATACAGAGGTTATACGGCAATATTACAAAGCCCTTCAAAATTCAAGGGAAACCTGGAATTCTAAATGTAAAAGTTTCTTTTGGCTAGGTCATGGACATCAAGTATGTCCGTAGATCTTTCTCTGTGAACTTTCATGCATATTTTTAGGTACTTCAGTATTGTTGGAAATTCTTATGGTTTTAACTCTTTTTAACGACAGTTCAGTTTTTAGCATTTCGTATAATGACAAGATGTTTCTGTTGACCCCATCTGTTGAATATTTGCATGTTTTAATTACACAAGCCTCTGGTTGAGTATTCATGCCATTTCATAGAATCATAGAATGTGTTGGGTTGGAAGGGACCTTTAAAGGCCATCTAGTGCAACCCCCCTGCAGTGAGCAGGGACATCTTCAACTAGATCAGGTTGGTCAGAACCTCATCAAGCCTGGCCTTGAATGTCTCCAGGGATGGGGCCTCCACCACCTCTCTGGGCAACCTGTGCCAGTGTCTCACCACCCTCATGATAAAGAACTTCTTCCTAATGTCTAACCTAAACCTACCCTGCTCTAGTTGAAAACCACTGCCCCTCGTCCTATCACTACATGCCCTTGCAAACAGCCCCTCCCCGGCTTTCCTATAAGCCCCCTTCAGGTACTGGAAGGCCACTATAAGGTCTCCCCGGAGCCTTCTCTTCTCCAGGCTGAACAACCCCAACTCTCTCAGCCTGTCTTCATAGGAGAGGTGCTCCAGCCCTCGGATCATCTTCGTGGCTCTCCTCTGGACCCACTCCAACGGGTCCATGTCCTTCTGAGGGTTCCAGAGGTGGACACAGGACTCCAGGTGGGGTCTCACGAGAGCAGAGTAGAGGGGGAGAATCACCTCTCTGGATCTGCTGGCCACGGTTCTTTTGATGTAGCCCAGGATGCGATTGGCCTTCTGGGCTGCAAGCGCGCATTGTTGGCTCATGTCCAGCTTTTCATCCACCAATACCCCCAAGTCCTTTTCCGCAGGGCTGCTCTCTATCACATCATCCCCCAGCCTGTATTGATAACGAGGGTTGTCCTCACCCAAGTGTAGGACCTTGCACTTGGCCTTGTTGAACTTCATCAGGTTTGCTCAGGCCCACCTCTGTAGCTCGTCCAGGTCCCTCTGGGTGACATCCTGTCCCTCTGGCCTGTCGACCGCACCACTCACCTTGGTGTCAGTCACTGTCAGACTTGCTGAGGGTGCGCTTGATCCCACTGTCTAAATCACTGATGAAGGTATTGAACAGCACCTGAGGGACACCACTTGTCACCCCTCTCCATCTGGACATCGAGCCATTGACCACTACCCTCTGGATGTGACCAGCCAGCCAGTTACTTATCCACCCAACAGTCCACCCATCAAATCTGTATCTCTCCAACTTAGAGAGAAGGATGTTGTGGGGGACCATGTCAAAAGCCTTGCAGAAGTCCAGGTAGATGATATCTGTAGCTCTTCCCTTGCCACTGACCCTTTAACGTTAGTCACTGAATGTATATGCATGAGGTATGAACTCAGCCTTCCTACAGAGATGGTGAATCTAAGTTTCCCCAGTGACTGGTTCAGAGCACTGAATTAAGATCTCCCTCTGAACTGTGCTTTGGAGGAGGAGCGGGTTTGTGTCTCTTCTCGGAGTGGATGGTGAGCCAAGGGATATTTCACCCTTAAGGAACCTGAAGTTAAGGCAAAGAATGTCAAATGAGTTCAAACCACTGCTCAAGCCTTTGGAACACCCTGGCTATATTCCTTTAGGAAGAGAAGTATTTTAGTCAAGCAATCCTTCTGCTGGGTGACAGGAGAGGATGAAAGGCTTTTGCTGCTTAACATAATCACTGAAATATCACTTGAAGTGTGGGTCTTGAGATGAGACATGTCTGCGTTTCTTTTCTTAACAGGACAAAAGTTTGGAGTCTGTTCACAGAATTAAAAAGAGCAGAGGAATTCCAATGAGTTTCATGATGGAGGTGAAAGATCCCAATACAAAGGGTGCTATGCTGACAAAGACTGGAAAATACGCCATACCAACTATTAATGCGTAAGTATGGAATTAATTGGACTGACCAAAAACTGAAGGAGAGAAACCACCAGTAAATGTCTGCGTGGCAATGCAGCCAAGTCGGCCGGCATCTGTAATTGCAGGGGAGGAAACATTGTCATTGTATCTTAACCTTAAAATCTGCGATACTTTCTAATATGAAAATAGGGTGGTCCTGCTGTTCATGCCCCTGGAAGTTGGTTAAACTTGTGGTAGGCTAAGAATCTATTTCTGCAAAACATATATTTCCGTAGTGTTTCCAGTTGGAGTCGTTCTCTCGGAAAGCTCATTTTGCTTCTGGTTTATGTTTCAAAGGCTCCTTGCAAAATTTATCAAATTGGACTATTGGGCTGAGATTTCCTTCCCCTCTGACTTTTATCAAACCTCTTGTGTGAAACAGACTGAAGTTTTCCTGTTGCTCTAAACTAACAAAATGCTACTGTGTGCTGGCAAGAGCGGTTCTTTTAAAAAGGAATCGGCGGCACTTGTGTTTTTCTGTCACGGGTCTCCCTTGGTAGAAGCTGTAACATAGACTTCTTTCATTTATAAATTGCAATTACTCAAAGACCAACTCTATCCTGAGCCTGCAATTTACATTCACCCTCTGGCAAAGGAGAGCTGGGGTTCATTTCACCTGATTTCTAGCTGTCAGAAAATGATTTTTCTAGTCTGAGCTCATTTCTTAGTTGATCCAATGAATGGGAGAGTTCTGCAGAAGGAAAATTGTTCCCCCCTCCCTTCTCAGGCGTAGTGTCTATGGAAAAGCAGTTTAAACTAAATGCCTACATTTTAGAAGGCTAATGCGGAGTGAGAATAATTCCAGCTGTTATCTTCCTTTGATAAAATTAAAAGCTTGGAAAAGTTTTCATATACCCATCTTTAACTTTTTTCCTTTTCCTTCCCCACCCCACCCTCCAGGGAAGCTTATGCTAGAGGAAAGAAGGAAAAGCCTCCCTTTTTACCAGAGGAGCCCTCCTCCTCCCCCTCACATGATCCGATTCCAGATGAGTTGCTGTGTCCCATTTGTAGAGAGATAATGACCGATGCAGTTGTTATTCCCTGCTGTGGAAACAGTTATTGTGACGAATGTAAGCGTTACTCCCCTGTTTGTTAATTCAAAACCTGATCTTCTGAAAGCAGAAATAGGAGAGAACTGAATTATTGTGATACCACTTCTATTTAATACTTAAGTATCCCCTGAGTAGGAAAAGAATTTTCTTGTATAAAGGAAAGAAAAGTAAGGCAGAAAGATTTTTTTTCTTTTTATACGTTCAGTTAAATCCTCTTTACACGCGGAGGGATGATTATGAGAAGAGTGCGTAATTGTGCAGGTGATTACAGGATTAGACAGTGAATGCATTTAGTTTCTTTCTCTCATACAAAATTATATAGCCAGCTCTGGTGACTTACTGTGGTCTGCAACAAACGGATAGTTAGGCATTTAATCCACATTCTTCTCCACAGGAGAGTTGGGTAAAGCCTTCAGAACTCAACCCTACTATTGGTTTTTTGAGATGTGTTTTATTCAAGAACCTTGAGGTTGGTGACTTGTCACCATAGAGCCTGGAAGAAAAGAGGAGTTGAACCATCAGGACACAGCCTACCCTACATCTTCAAATGTTACAGTAGTGAAGTATCAAAACTGCGTAGCTATTTGGTGCAGACTAGGGATTTTTTACATTTGAACATTTACATCTTGAACGTTTATAGCTTGATGCTCACAGGTCAAGAGCAGATTCACCCATTAATCATATACGTCTTTTTATAATTGATTAGAACCCTCACAATTTCCTTAGTCTGGCTAAAAACTATTTTGATGATTCTAATGATTCACAGGTATTAGAACAGCATTACTGGAATCTGAGGAACATACGTGCCCAACATGTCATCGGACGGATGTTTCTCCTGATGCTTTAGTTGCCAACAAATGCCTACGCCAGGTAACATGATGACTTTTACGTAAACTGTTTGCATGAAAAGTCTATTTGTAAAAAGCCGAAAGGGAAGCAAATAATAATTTATGTCTCCTTAAGAAAGGCTAAATTGAATAAGGGTAAATTTACTTTTCAAATGCATTATCTGTTGTTAGAGAAGCTTACAACTTTGGAGACAATCTGGCAAATTCGGGTCACGCTTTTGTTTAGCATGATTGCCTCACTTTCAGATTCGCTGTTAACGCAGAAGTACTTTAAGTGCAGATACTCTGAGGGGCCAATGATTAATAACACTGTTTAACGTGATGTGTTTGTATATCCACACGTTGATTTATTTCAGGGTTGGTAGCATTTCCAGGAATACACAAGTCATTTTACTCTGGGGAGGTTTTTGTTCGCCTATCTACTGGCATTTCATAGTACCTTTTTGTAAATGTTTTTCTGCCTCTAGGCTGTGAACAACTTCAGAAATGGAACGGGCTACAGAAAGCGGATTCAGCAGCAACAGCAGTGGCAGCCGCCACCGCCACTACCTTCACCACCACTCCTGGCCCCTGGTCCGTCACCTGTGGCAGCTGGGCTGCCAGTAAAACCCTCTTGTGTCATTGTCTCTGATCTCCCTCCAGCAGTGTCCCTATCTCTCCGTGCCAAAAAGCCAGATAGACCTTTTCGGTAAGTAAAGCCATAGAGCAAAGTGAATATGAAATGCTGAAGTTAGATTCTTCTTCTTGAGATACTCTGCTAGCGAGTGACATTCATTAGTGACATCAGTGACATTAGTGACAGTTCCAGATAATTTTTTTTGCTTTGAATGAGGACACTTTGATAAGTTGGAAGTGTACCTCCTGCAAGAAGCTTCTCAGAAGTATTTGTTGTTTGGTTCCCTTATCAGTCGTTCAGTCCAGGTTTACCCCAAGAGAGGAACCTTTCTTCCCCAGGAGCCCTTTGATTTTAAGTGGCTAGGAATTCCTAAAGTAACCATTTAGTTATGTCAAACCTTCTTGAGGGCATTCATTTCTGTTTAGTACTGAGGATATCATGTTCTCATGAAAAGTGTAAAGACAGCTAGAGGTAAAATTGATCAGGTGTTTTCACGTTACTTTTTTCTACAGTATTTCAGTCATCAATGGTATGATAAGTCAGAGCCATCCTCAGTACTACACAGAGTAGTCGGTGATGCATGCAGATTGGGTAACAAGCATTGAAACACTAAAGTTGAAGTATTTACAAACATGACAGCCTAACTTTGCAACCCAGTGAACTAATAGGAAAACACATGAAAAATCTTAACTCTAGTTTAGGGTTTATCTTCTTTCAACTCCATGCCTTGAATGCAAATAACCACTCTGTCCAGAAGACCGTCAGGCTCCGCTGTACCATTGAATACAGAGGCTCACAATTCAAAAGAACCTCTAAGGCAGCCTCTGAACTACAACGCAACCGTTTCCTAATAGAATTTCCATTCTTGCATCTCCTGAAACTGAGGTTCTGCACATGGGTTATACGTACTCTAATCCTCTCATGTCCAGCCAGCTTAATGAATTCTGTTTCCAGTGAGCTGTCTCTTTGAATGCCAGTATTCCACATAGACTTCTCTTCAGCGCTTCATTTGGAATCGCCCAACTTCACATTGGTAAATCTGGTGAAAATTATTTTTTCTTTCTTTATTTCCATTTCCAGTCATCAGCCTTTTCTCACCTTGGACTTTATATTTCCAGTAGCACTTCAAAACACCGCTTGAATAATAAAAAACTGTGGTTTTGTAGCGATGCCGATACTGTTATTCCTCCGGGTGCTCTGGTGACTGCTGCTGAACTTTCTAAATCTTCCTCTCTGTCAATCAGCTGTTTGTTGGAAGAGAAGGTAAATGTTATTTCAACATATGCAGTGACTCTTGTATTTTAGTAGAGCTTATTTTCCAACCGTTTGCATTTATTCACAAGGGCTATCAGATTCGCGTACTAAGACAACCAAGTCTTCTGGGCCCTCAAGGACAATCAATACCCACAACCAGTAAGTAACTAAAACTTTAGAATTTCTTTTACAAAATTATCATCGGATAAACTGAATGGGATTTTTTTCCTTTTTCCTCTCCCCACTCCAAAAGGTCATCCAACGAAAGCCGGTACACCTCACTCAGCGGGTGGCAGACCAGGCTGGGAACTGTGAGTATTCTACAGAAATTCAGTGTATTACTGCTTGTAACCTGTTAAATGGGGCCGTAACACATAACTTACGTAACAGCTGATTTATAATGAGGTAAGTATGCCCAGATAGCTATGGAATACACGTGGTAATTAGTTTTTAAATGGCCTGATTTTAATTGTCTTTAACAAAGGGCATATGTGATGGCACTAAGATGATTTAAAGTAAAACTCCGGTACATGATTGAAAAGAGGACTGTGAAAAATTAACACTTTTTGAGGAAACTGTAAGTACATCTAAAAATGAAATATAATTAAAGGATCAGGTGGAAAGATGCCCTCTTGATTACTGGCTGAATCGTGCTGAAGAAATTGGTTTCCCAATAGAATTCAGCCTCCAACGTTCTTTTTTTTGCAACCTAGTTGATACTGATTGAGCAAATTATTGGACGAAGCGTCGTTGAGGCAATGGAGGAGCCTAGTCATGATATAACAGCCCCAGCTGAAGACGTCATGAAACTGAAGTCTGAAGCAAGGGGAAGTCAAAGTCTAAGCAGTCCCCGTGTTAGCCGCAGCCCAGGTCAAAGCCCTTCTGAGAGTCAGACTCGAAGCCACAGGGGCAGTGCCAGCTCAGGAGAGAATCAAGGCAGCAAGAAAAAGAAAAAGAAAAAAGAGGAAAGGTGATGGAACAACTCATTCTGGGCGTCATCTCAAAGCATGTGGAGGAAAAGAAAGCAATGGGAAGCAGTCAACACGGATTCGCCAAGGGGAAATCATGTCTGACTAACCCAATAGCCTTCTCTGACGGCATGACTGGATGGATAGATGAGGGGAGGGCAGTGGATGGTGTCTACCTTGACTTCAGCGAGGCTTTCGACACCATCTCCCACAGCATCCTCATAGGGAAGTGTGGGTTAGATGAATGGACAGTGGGGTGGATTGAAAACTGCTTGACAGACAGAGCTCAGAGGGTCGTGATTAGGGGCACAGAGTCTAGCTGGAGGTCAGCGACGAGTGGTGTTCCCCTGGGGTCAGTGCTGGGCCCAGTCCCATTCAATATCATCCTTAAAAGGATATCTGCCTTTCACGGCTGATACGAGTCGCCTCCAGAGACTGAGAGTCTGTGACTTTTTCCCAAGAGCTTTATCTATACCGCCCTCTCTGGCCAGATTTCCTAGCTGCCTAGCTTCGCTACCATCTAACTCCATGCTATCAGCCCCGTTATCCCAGCACCGGAGCAACCAGGAGACAAGTGTCTCACCATCATTCCGGGTAAAATCCTTTCTCATATTTCGCAGATCCTTCATAGAGAAGGATTTAATGATCACCTCTGTATCTGATTCCTCCTCCTGTGCTGACGCAGGAGCCTCTCCCCTATTGTCTTTAGAACTCTTTCCTCCATCTTCATCAGAAGAGTCCTCCCCCCTGCTATCTGGCTTTACTTGGTCTTTATCACGAGGGACAGAGGAACTTCCTGACCTCTTCTTTTTCCTTCTGGTCACCGGGGCAACTTGTACCAGTGCTGACGGAGTTCGAGTAGCGCATATCGTACTACACCAACTCGTGCACCAAGATTTAAAGAAAAACCACCCCTGCAACCCATTCATGAAAATCAACACCAAAAACATGATTTTAGGAACGCAACTGTCATTCACGATACCCGGAGGAGATCCCTCTCCTGGCTTTGATGGTGACAATTTGGCATAAGAAGTAAAGGGCGAAGTGAACATGTCCATGGTAAAATTCAAAGTATAATTAGTGTAAGTAGTAACAGAATCCATTACGTAATGCCCAAGGTATGAAGGTAAAGAAACTATACACTCAATCACAGCCTGGATCAGAATCAAAAACAGCAGCAAAATAGCACGTTTGAACCACCGCATACAGAGAGAAAGAGCAAACAAGCAACACAACACATAAGGCAAGCTAAGCACTGTCGTATCAATTAACTTTAAAGTAATCCTTACAAAGAGACTATACAATAATCTGTTTAGCAACGACATGATGTGAGCTGTCTGTATCAACCTCTGAGTAAACTGGAATTCAAACTATTCAGACCATCTATCAGAACTCTGGTGGTGCCACAGTTGGGCCACAGTCGTGCCCCACGTTGGGCGCCAATTAATCTGTCGTGGTTTTGGCCGGATTGACCAATCAGAACGGCAGATGGCCCTTCCCCCCCTCTCCCCTCAGAGAGGAGAGGAAGAGATAAAGAGATTTACGAGTTTAGAAAAAAAACTAAACTACTTTAATGAAAATAATAAAAAATAAGAAAATAGTAAATAATAATAGAGAAAAGAAAAAAAAGGAAAAAAAAAAGTATACAATATATACAAAACCGTATCCAGCTCCCAGGATGATGATCGCGTCACCAGCAGACACAGGGAAAGTCTCAGACTGGAATCAGTGACGGACAGGAGCTGAATTCCGGGATGAGAGTCAGGAATGCTCAGATCGGGATCAAAGGCAGACAAACTGACAGGGTCCTCCTCAGACGTTGGCCATTGAAGGAAAACAAGCCCGAGGCCGAGCCCGAGCCCCAGCCAGAGCCAGAGCCAGAGCCACAGCCAGAGCCACAGCCACAGCCAGAACCAGAGCCTACTTGCCCCTTTGATCCCTCAGCTTTTTATACTGAGTGCGACGCAGATGGGATGGAATACCCTGTTGGTCAGTTTTGGGTCACCTGTCCCGTCCGCTCCTCCCTGCAGGTGGGACCCCTCTACGCTTCTCCGCTTCCACCCCTCTAACGGGACAAACAGCGAAGTTATCTGACCTTGGTTGTTCTAGCAATAAGTATAAGCAAGAGCCTCTGTGCGCACCGCTCCTTGGTATAATCAGGTCTTATCACTCTGAGAGCGAACAGTTTCTGGACAATATGCTGTTAATTTCAGACTTTAGTTAGTTAGAAGAGGCCCAGCTAAAAAGTAAAATTACAAATCAGAAAATTGGTTCTGTTTTACCTCAAACCAGGACATGGTCTTGATCTGACTTTAAATGGAAAAAGCTCCACTGACTCCCATGGAATTGTGATTATGCTCCACTCTCACAGGAAATAAAAAATAAATTAAAAAAGGCACTTTTTTGGAATTTTTTTCTGGTCTGTCTTTTTAAGACAAAAAGTGAGAAGGACTGGGGGGGCTCAAAACTACAAGGTTATTTCTGTGCTTTGTCCTAGTTTCCTGTCATAACAGATTTTAAAACTGTAAATTATTTTCTTTCTCAAAACAGCTACTGGTAAATTTTGGAGGGGAAAAAAAAGAAGACAAATAGAGTGCCTCACATTGGTGGGCAAGGGACCTTTATCATCTTTCCAAAAAAAAATCTGATTTGTAAAGCTATGACAACGCAGCGTTCTAACGGAAAGCACGTCAGCATCTTGGAGTTCAAGGACAGTCAGTATCACTCTTAGACCTGAGCCAGAAGGTCAGGAGTTCAGATCACTGGGCTTGGGGTTATGCCCTGGCCTAACCGCACAGCGTGATTTTATATAAACGGAGCACTATGAACCACCTTCCTTTGAGGTAACAGATCAAGTTTAAGTGTCTTCTTTTTAATCTCTATGGTTCTACGGGGGTGGAGAAATTAATGGAATGTTTCTTAAAAAGACAGGAAGGGAGCAATTCAGGTATCCTCATCAGCTTGCCACTTCTAATTAAGCAGAGTCTCTATATGAGCCAGTAGTCCTTATTACACCTGTGCTAATGATGATTTAATGTCAGCTTTGGTTAGATAAAGAATCAAGTCTCTTAATTCAAGGCCCAATGAATGTGGATCACTTTTAGATTCATCTTCCTATCTTAGAAAAAGCATAAATGTAGTTGTGGGAACAGAAGGGAAAGAAGATAGGAAATCGCTGATAAAATCGGTAAACACTTCTCTGTTTTTCTTTCTGAGAACAAGGATGCAAACGTTCTTTATTTCTGCCTCAACACTATAATGGTTCAGTTTTGGGCATCTCCCGAATGACTACTTTTCCTACATTGAAAATAAACAGTGTTGTTTTGAAGGCTCTTAGTTCTCTTTAAGGTACCGTACAGACATTGTCATATATAGAACGTGCTCTGCCTTTACCATAAGCACTCTCGAAAGATAGTCACTGAATGCAATTTGCAAAGCATTCTAATACTGATCGTTACCATATGGGTACTCAGCTGCTTTCTTGCTGTTTCTGTACGCCTCCAACAGGTCTTGATGCCGACAGCTGACGTTCGGTGTCTGTCAGCCATTGCTGCATGGCTTCAACTTCACCGCGGAAACCTTGGGCCTAAATTATACCATATCATTTGGAGCTTGCTTAAATGTTCTCCATTCTAATACTAGCTCAGATGCAGAAGTATACTGGCAACAGATTTAATCAGGTATTTCCAACAATCAAAGGAATGAAGAGAAAAAAAAAACAAAGGAAAAAACCGACACAAATTTAAACCGGCTCAATCCAATCTAATGATAAAACAAAAATAAAACCCCTGGAAGTCTTGAAAGCAGGCTAATGAGCAACTGAGAGCGCAATGTTTTCCCTGAATGATATACCCATAGAGAAATTTCACCCTTTTAAAATATGCAGGCCAAAAGCCGAAGCCTTGATTCAGTGCTATAAAAGACAGTGGCCAGCTGTGGAAGATACAGAAGATAGAGCTGGGTTCAAGCTTTCTCCAGATTCAGGAGTGTCTGCATTATGGTTTTTGATTAGGCAACTTCTAACACACGTATCTATGCATTTCATGTAAAAAGACACTTTTTCTGAGTTATCTCTTTAGTTGATCATTCCTGCTCACCTGGATCAAGGCACCGTCCAGCTGCTGTTTCCTTTGTTCTGTTTTTTCCAGCACGTTTTTCCAGCGCTGATTCAGAAGTTGCAACTTGCTCCGTAAATTACTTGCTGCTTCAACAGCACTTGATTCAATCAGGTCATCTCCTGCTTTCTTAACTGCTTCCACCACAGACTGATGAGCTAAAACATCATCTTGTAGCACCTACAACTGTAACACAGTCTCTGTGTCTGTCCACCTTGATCAGTTATTGAATGAAGGCAACTACAGTGACCGAGCCAGTTCTAATCCGCTGTCAGGGCAAGTTTAGCATCAGCACAGGTATTAGCAAGTGAAGCTAGTCATTAAGGTCTCTTCAATCAAAAGCTGTAACAGACCATCCTGCCAAATTGCTACATTTTGTTTCTATATCTTGGAAAAAATAATATATTCCTCCTGAATACATAGATTTCTTTCTGAAATTATGAAAAGGTTTTGGTACTGCTCGTAAAGAATTATTTCTTCACTTGCCCTTAATTTACTACATACTTTTCTTTAGTAGGATTTTCTTCGTTTTTGCGGGTAAGGTGCCAAAACAGTGTTGTATGTAGTAGTGCCAGTTGCTTGTGGAACAGTAGTCTAAGAAGAGAGGAGAGAGAGGAATAAGAATCCTATGTGCCTGCTGCGCCATACAATCCGACTGCCACGACACCTTTTCATGCATTTCAGGTCTACAACTCATTTCACATTACGTCAGGCCACCCGACACAATGCAGCACTTCAGCTGTGCTAAAAGCTGTATTACAGTCATTCAACACTGACACCAGAAGACCTCCTCCAGAAGACCTCAAAAAACCTGTTATCACCAACCCTACCATGCAATATTGTCATAAAACCCTAAAATGCAAAAACTACATTTGGGGAAAAGGAATGCTGTTTTCAGAAATATCTAAAAAATGAAAAAAAAAAAAAAAAAAGATAATGCTTGAAAATACCAGAAAATAAAGAACCGTAAAAGAGAATGCGCAAAACAGTTGGGATGGAATGGTAAACCCCACCTAAGGAATTCAAGTTTATGACTGCTGTCTTCCATGGGGCCGGGTTCAAACTCACCTCCCTCAAAATGCTAGCATATGGAAAAATTCTAAAGCTAAATACAAAGGAACTTGTAAACAAACTACACAGAGCACTCGATGAAACAGCGAGTCGCAAGTAGCTCTTGTCTACAAAATGTGCGTCTCATTTGATTTAGTTCTTCTAAGCTAAGCACTGGAAGGTATTCGTTATTTTATTTTCCTAACAGGGCGAAAAAGAGGGATATTCCCAGAAGCAGATGCATCTTTTCCCTTCCTTCCTGATGAGGCTCACTAAGAACAAGGTCTGTTCTTTCCAAAGTTATTCCAGAGATGGACGTTTTCCCAGGCTACCACAGGATGCACTACTGTGTGAACTTTCTAACCTATAAACTCTCTTTTACAAAAAGGAAGCCGATTCATTCATGTGTTTGCTGAACTCCTCAGCACTGAAGGTAGATGAAGTCACAAACGATGTCTGGGTGCTTCTTCACAGTCAAACACTTCCCTTCGATAAGAATATAAAAGGTTCATGGAGTGGGCGCTGGATTTGTCATTTCTCTTTTTTAAGGGCCTGTTTCTAACAGTAGTTGCACAGGGCACGTAGAGATTTTCTCTGCTCAGTTCCAACTGACCACACAAAAGGCTTCAGAAGCTGCAGAGCTGCATTACCACAAACAAGGAAAATGCCTTAATTATCCGGTTTGTACCGTCAATTTCAATCCATTCTCTCTGAATCCAAAATGGACTCTGAATACTTTTCACATCATATGCAGGCCAAAATTAAATGGCAGATTTAAAGGAAAGGAGAGGGTTTATGAGGTTAGTTTGAAATCTTCAGGCCTAGAAACAACACCGCATCATGGACAGCACGCCAAGTCACACAAGGAGGTAGAGAACATCTCTTGCTCCTGGGAGGTACTCTTCAAAATAAAGGCACAACAGAAGCATTCTTCCATGGGCTCCAAAGTCACAATAATCAGTAAAAATACTAAAAAAAAAACCAAAAAAACTAAAAAAAAACCCCTAAATTGTATGTAACAAGAGAAGAAGATGGGGGAATGGACTCCTTCCTAAAGTTGGCTGAGCTTTTCAGAGAAGCATTCTTCTTGTTAGTTGGATCCAATTGGGATAAATTCTGCAGAATTCAAAACAGCAAATTGCTGCTTTCTGAGAAGGAAGAAACAAGAACGAAAGATGGTATGGTCACATACACTTTGTGAGACCTGGCTTAAACAGAACTAATCAAGGCGTTTACTGCTTCAGGGAGAGCAGCAGGTTCAATAACTTTTAAGTTCCCTGGGTCAAATTAAGGTGAATCAAAGTGGAGACGAGGGTGGAGTTGCTCTGTTTAGCTAAAACCTATGTCACTTGCATGGCATACAGAAAGGAAGGAAAGAATGTGGAGGAGGAAGAGGAAAAATATAGTTTATTCCAAGCCTGCATTTCAGCTATAATCTGCATCTTGAAAATCTCTAGAGAATTATTTATCGAGTGCTAAGTTTTACTACACGACTCATCACTAAGATAAACATCAAAGGAACATTTCAGTTAATATTCATTCTAATTACATACAGTGATGTTTGGCAAGTTCAATTTCAATAGCCTTGGGCTCTCCACCCACAGGTTTCTCTTCATTCAGCAAGTCTTCTGTGTGCGTCAGCCACGTCAGTACCTCATCCAGGGCGTGCTGGAGCTGCCCAAGGCTAACAAGGCACCTTCCAGCTTGTGCTAGAGTAAAAATAAAATTCACAATGAAATGGTTTCACAATGCTAATTGAATTGACTTATATCTACCATTAGTCACCATAATCCAGAGCAGAGTCCGTGCATACGATCTCATAAAACCCAGGAGAAACAGTTCTCCAACACGAGCAACAGCTTTATAGTTAGAGCCCAGTTTGCAATTCCCCTGTAAAGCTTAGTGCCAGGCTTAAATTCCTAACCTTCGAAGACCCCCTGTAGCCAGAGCAGAGTTAAGCTTGAAGGTTCTCTCATTGGAGATACGACAGTAGCTTTTTATCACTTAAAACATAATTTCAATATAAATGCGATTTGCTGCATGATCTTTAAACCTTTCTTTCTGGTGAAATTATTCAATTTGGGAAAAAAAAAACCACTTCAAATCACTGCATCTTTAAATCTCTCTTTCACTTTGATAACTTAAGGAAAGAGCACTGGAACAGGTTAAGGATTTAGTTGTGTCTTTTTTTTTTTTTTTTAAGTGCTCAGTTCAGCAGCTAATATTACTTTGGCACATATAAACATGTTTTCAGCCGCTACTTAAGAGATCATCAATAATCAAAATGAAATATAATCCATGCGACATGGCACTGCTGACAGAGGAAGTGACAAAAAATACTGCTAAGGGTTTAAAAACCACAAAAGCGACTCCATAAATTGTAAATTCAAATTCTGTTATATATAGTTCTGTAATTACCAACCAAAAGGAATAAATGTGCAAATTGATGCAAACATTATACATAATAAAAGCTTTTCTCAAAAATCTAAGTCATGAATAAAGCCCCCACCTTCAAGGTTATTTACCTGTCTATTTATGATTTTTTTCTTCTAGGCTGTCCCACATTAGTTTTGAGCTCTGAGAGAAGGGCTTGAACTGCGTGCTTGTCACTCTCCTCTGGTACCTTCTTCACCAATAGTTCTGCCTGATGGCTCAGTCTTTCCATTTCTATCTGCTGCTGATAAGCTTCTGTCTAAATTGCTACGGCAAACAGAAAAAGAATACACATAACTTATCACAAGTAACGACCTTCTTGAATGTAGCATAGTACAGCAGTATTTACAATACTAATGCATCACTGTCAACTTTCATACATTTGGGGGTTGTCATCCAGGGTAAAAATGCTTGTAAGACACTGATCATCCAGACAGTCGCAGCAAACTGAGAATTTGCAACAGTGTCTTAATATTCTAGCAGGTATTGCTAACTGTGACCACAGAACGGTAACGATGGCTAATAGGAAAGTATTCTCCAATGATCTCTCTGGTCTGTAAAAAAGGCAGAACGCATCTTGAGTCACTTCTAGCTCTTGTGGTTGTGATAATACCATCCTTTAAACTTCCAATAGAATTGTTTTTCAAAAGACCTGAAAGCAAATTTTCTTTAGTAGAACACCCTCTCTTGTACATGCAACTGGGACAGTGCTCTGAACAACTCGCATACGTGTGTTCTTCTGAAGTATGTAAGATTATGGTTCATTTGAAGTTACATCATAAAATAGATAGATTAAACAACCTGCCCACAGCCAAAAAAAAGTACACGTGAGCCCTGAAACCAAGGACATTACCTGATCATTATACGTCCCTGGTTTTTATAGATCGCATAGTAACAGCCTACCGGCGTCAGGAGCGTGCTCAAGTCCACAGATCCACAAGACAGGTTTCTGAAGGTCTAAGTCAGCCTGAAATTTTGATTTCAGCTTACTAATGTACTGGGAATGTTGTGATCTGTGTGGGCATTTAGATAAAGCCTATAATTGCAGAAGTGAAGCTGTGGAGGCATTCTTTCAGAGCCTCACGGAAGCTGTTCACGGTAGAAACCAGAACACGTAAAAGTCATAGCAAAGAGCCCTGTACATAATAACCTCACAGCCTTTGAAAGACAAGGAATGCCATTACAAGTATTTCTTGGCTATTGGAACAGAGTCACAAATGAAATGCAGTTTCACCAAAATTTGGAATAGATTTTAAAATTAAACACATTTTAAAATGAAGTTTGCAATGAAATGTTATCGGAAATTTTCATTCAGATTCTTTTTTACTAGAAACTTGAAAATTGCTTTTGACTCTTGAAAAATACAGAAAATACTAAACACCACAGAAAAATGCAGACAGATGAAAACAGAAACAAAATAAATTGCTAGTTCATACCTTAAGTTCCTCATTTGCTGCTTCACTGTCTCCAGATCTGCTCCAACTGGGGACATAGATGCCAACCTGCTGCCAGCAACGTCTACCCAGTCAAACATTGCCTGAAAATCACAGCATGAAACTGAAGCATGAGCAGAGAAATAGTGTCATATTTCAAAGCTGTATTAAGTAAAATACCAGCATTTTTTACTCCAGAGAACAATATTGCTGTGCTCTTTGGAAAAAAAAACAAAACACAACATCTTTCTTCAGCGGAACCTAGGGTTTTTTTGCAATACAAGGGATCAAGTATTAACTAAAGTATTCCACGTAACGGTTACGAGAACGTCCATGCTGCAAGACTGAACTTCTATTAGCAGTACTACTCTGCCAGTACTATTCATGCTGACTAGTACTCTACTTCTTGAGTAAAATCAGCACTTTTTATGAGTACCCCTGAAAGGTAAATACAAGACAAACTCTGTTCTGCAGTCCTTTGGAGCAAAGATGGAAGGTGGTAGCTGAATAATAACACACTTTAAATGATGATTACAAAGAAACTTCTTTTGAAGGATAACGTTATGTAATATGGAACACGACCCATTCAGTGCATATTAGATAGCGATGGGCAATAACTGAGCTTGACTGAATCTCCTTAGGAGAAGGCAGTTGTAACTTTAAAAAACACATGAAGTCTCCCCAGTTCTGAGGCTTTGTGGGTACTTCTTTTACTCCTGATACCATGCAGAACACCTCAAGAATACTCCAGTTACAGATTAAGAACACCTATATCACTCTGGGTAATTAATTACGTAGAGGAAAAAAATACCTCTGCTAGGCCCTTTGTCCTCCTGCCTGTTACCTGGGATTCATTACGGAGAAAGGCTTAGGACGGCTTGTCAGAGCTGCCCCTGCTGCACAACTCCTTGAGGAAAGGAGCACTGACCCCCCCAACACGCTCAACAGGATGAGGCAGCTGTAGCTAACAAGCTGCCCACAATACTTTTGATATTGGCTATCGAAAGGAGCGTAAGGCGGCATTTAAATACAGTTCTTTTACAAAGTACCAAGCTTATAGGATGTACAACAGTGCAGCCACAGGAAATACAAAGCACTTAAAGCAACGGCAGTGTTCCTAACGTGACCCTGCAAGTCAACCTCTGTGCAGTATGAAAATAAGAGAACTTGGAGAAAAATACATAGCCAGGGTGCACTGGAAAGCAAGATGTTGCATTATTGTGAAAGATGTGTTCTGCTGCTTGATCTGCACTGAACACACAAGCAACTGCCCTCAGTGTCATGTGAAACTCTGTTTTTAAAGATCTAATGAACCAAGAAAGACAGTAATTCCGCTGAGCAAAAAGAGAGTTTTGCAAAATCTGACCATGAAAACTTTTCAAATGTTTCATCTTCCAGCCATTCACTGACAAAAGACATGAGGCCTGCCACTCAGCCAAAACTTGCAAAGAACAGGCAAAAAAATGAAATAAAATACAGCACATAGAGGGAAAAGATATCTTAAAAACTGCTGGAAAATTTACCTATCGATTTTAAAAATGAATCATCTTCAAAGTATTGTGATTGGATAATTATACTCAGATTTAGTATGATGGCCCAGTATGTATATATTCTTAGTGTAACTACGCTAAGAATTAGGTAATGGTCCAGTTAACATTATGTTAATATTTTTGGTTTAAAGTATTCAGACTTAAATATTTGACTCATTAAAAAGGTGGAGTAAAATTGAAGTCTTTCACTGTCCTCCACTCAAAGAAAACAGCAGCAAGTGAGTATATGGACCTGTATTCTGTTCCTTTCAGATCCTGTAAACATGTCACACCTTCAACTCGCCTATTACATTAAGTACTGCCTACCACAAGAAAATGTGAGCAGGATTACCATAAATTTGTGTCTTATCAAATAAAGGGGACATTAATTTCGAATCTATACATAGAGGAATATATGAACAACTCCGTGAAGAAAACACCCAAAGAGATTTAGTCTTTAATGGAAGAAAAACCTCCAACCCAACCAACCCCGAGAAAAAATATCTGCCTGCTGAAGACAATAGTCGCTATAATCAGTGATACATGTCACCTTCCCAATCACGTAACATTTTTTACTGCAACCACATTAATCCTATTGACTCAAGACTGGTTAGGTGTATCACAACCATCCTTACCTGCAGTCCATCTTGGTATTGAACAGCTGCCTGCACAGCTTCAACAAGCTTATCTACCCGTTCCTTCCATGTTTTGCTTAAGGCATCCCAGGCAGAATTCAGCTGCAAATAGGTGACATTTACTCCAATGGACAAAAGAATTTTACTGCTGTATAATGTGCGTTCAGTAATTATTCACTCATCAATAACACCAATAAACTAAGCATAAGCATGAATAGTTCCATGCTCCATATGCCATGTTAAAACTCTTCTTCTCCTTATCACTGCATAGTTACTTCCTTCAGAATACCTTGAGGTTCTGGATTACAAAAGCTGTCAAATTCAATACTGATTATTGAATATTTTTATTAACATAGGGATTACAGTTAAGATGGGAAATCAGTATTATTAAATCATCTGGAATTGCATCATTATCAAAAAGGTAGCTTAAAAGAAACGTACACTGCTGAACATTGGAGAAATTGTAAGTACTCTGTAGTCATCCAAACACGATTGTCTCAGTTAAGATGGTGCACCTTGGCATAAACCAGATACATTTCAAATTTATTCTAGCATTCCTATTGCAAAAGTAGCCATCTATTGCATTAATCAGTGACTATTTTTACAAAAAAACCTGGCTGTCTTTTACAGAACTTTTACACCCCTACATCAATAAAATAAAATTGTCTATACATTCTAACTAATATGAGCCAAGATCCATTTACTTGAAAGCAAACCTTACTTCATCGTAAAAGCTTCAGGGGTATCTTACATTTGCCGCAAGATGTTTACTTTCAAAATTTGTTGAGGGCAGGGAGGACATACCAATTTCAGCTGAACAAGCACCTAGTGTAACAGATTTAAGCATCTGCATTTCCCATACCTCATCTCTACTCTTGCTGGCAATAGGTTTGTCAGGCTCTCCGCAAGCAGCTCTGAGTTCAGAGCCAAGGCTCAGAACTGTTTCTAGTTCCTCTTGTAGTCCATCGATTACTTCTTTAGCAGCCTACAAAGAGAAAAAAATTCAATGCTGCTAATGCTAAATTTAATAATCTCGTTTTCAAGATGGGACATGGCAGGATTTGGCCTTTGGTTTCTTTAAAGTCACTTGGACTTACAATCTGATGCTTAAAATGCATCCCTTTGCAGTGTCAGAGTGAAATCAACCTGACATCAGGTCCTAAAATTATAACAATGGCTTATGATGTCAGTTTGCAGGAGATGAAAAAAATAACAGGAAGTTTTCAATTAGATTTTCTTTAATCAGAGTGTTTTTCTTTTCAGAGGTTATCATTCAACCTTCAAATCTGTAACTATCAGCATGAATAATTACAGGCTTAGAGCATAATACATAGAGCATGATACACGCGTACACCTTTCATTCAGCTGTTACGTATTACTCAGGAAATCTCAAGTACGTATAACTTTTAAAAGTCTCAGTGACGTGCTTATATACATGTTTATAAGCAGATATGCAAATATAATGACAGCCACATGTTGCATGCTCATTGCCATTAAGAACTGATACATGTTATTTACCACAGACTCTTGAGATATCATTAGTGAATTTCTACACAGTTATCCCTCTTGGTCTCTAAAAAAATATCCTCCTGTGGTATTTCATAGTAACTCTGTCTTTCCTCAGCACACTGTAACTAAAATACTTTAAGTCAACAAAATACTTTCTACTGACCTCAGCATCTTCTTGCTGTTGCTTGACTAGAGATGGGTCAACTCCAGGTCCCTCCAGTTCTCCAATGAGCTCCTGAGTATCTTCAATAGTAGCTACAAGAGCCACGTGACTACACCGTAACTTTGCAGCTAGTTTCATTACATCCAACAGTTTGGCCTCCCTCTCCTCAGTCAAGGTCTGGATGTCTTCCCAAATGAGGACCATTTGGCCTAGTTTATCTTGAACAGCTAAACAACAGAGGAACTCGATTACTGCCTTGGCAAACAATTCTTGGCCATAAATCTCTCTACAGTTCTACAGCAGAAACATATGGGTATGTTTTAAAATTCAGCCTGTAAAATTGTTTCTTTACAGGACTCCTTATGATCTTAAGCGGAAACAACCAACATAACCTTAAAAAATAAAACAAAGGTCATATCCACCATGAATTATTGTAAACAAATACTTTGCTTCTATAAATCTTCTCCAGCTTCTCCAGGAGAACACAATCCCCAGATTAGTGGTCATCAGAAATGAAGATTTTTATATGCTGCAGCTTGCTGCATGGCCACTACCTGAAACTCTCCCCCCTCTATTACCTTTAGCAGCTATATCCTTATCGGCTCCTTCTGAGCGAGCAGTCATTTCCTTCCCTCTCTGTTTAAGCGTCTCATACACCAGCTGAAGTTTTTCCAGATCCACTGACACATTCTTATTTTCACTGATTTGCTCTTTAGTCTTCTCAGCCTCTGCTGAGATTGAAGGTGGCAGCCTCAGGTGTTCAACTGTGGCGTTTCAGACTCTCAAGAGTTGGCTCTATCTTGTCATGAAACTGGTAGGGTGGTAAAGGACAGAAAGGAGTGGCAGAGAAAGTAGAAAAAAACCCAAACAACTGAAAGATGGCATTTGAAATTCTCTTGGAAAAAGGTACTTTAAAATTAACATATTTAACATCTCTAGCCAACATACGTATGTGCCACTTGCAATACTGCCCTTGGTGGTTCTTCCCCTCTTTCAGTATCTAAATTACAACAATGACCTTGCAAAATGGTACTTCCTCTCAGATTGAAGAATTTTACTATCGAGGTTCATTCATCGAGGCTGATGAATCTAAGATGCGCAGCTTTTAGGGACTTGCTCTGAATTTTATGCTCACGATGACATTTTGTGAGGTCTAATTTTGCTCGCAATACTTTTCCGTAACAGTTTAAGCACATGTTACGTTAAGTTCTTGTGGGTCTGCAACGAAGACCAAATGCTGTTACCGCTGCCAAACTACCCTCTAGTTCCATTGGTAACGAACTGTAACTAAAGCTGCCAAGTTCGACTGTATTCAAGGTAACTGATCAACAGTGACACCCATATACAAAGGAAGCATCAGCTAGTAACAGACCAGCAAGAGAAAAAAGAATAAAGTGAAAATAAAATCCCACATTTTTAGACCAAATGTTCCTTTTTTTTTACTTCAAAATTAAGAAGCAATAACATTTTTCAACTGCAGCAGTCTTAATACTAATATATAAAATTATAACCCCTCAAGAAATAGAAAAATCAAGGCCATAAGCAGTGACACGAACATTCACAGGCCTTTAGGTTGAAAAATACAGATAAAACAGAAGTTTAGTCTTGATATATACATGTAAGATGACCATGTCTGTGTATCTTTCCATTTGAATGAATCCAATTATACTTTAAACTTAAACTGATAGCTGGGTACACTGAGAAATGGCTTCATCCAGTGCCAGTGCGCGCTTTTTGACTTCTTCCTTAATTTTGCTGCAAAGGGTGTCAGCTGCCATATATTCCTCTTGCATAGAAAAACTTTCTCCTGGGCTCAGCTCCAGCAACTGAGGCCCGGTTTTGTTCATCTTATCTATATGAGGCTTGTGCTCGGCCATCAGCTCACACAGTTGCTATAACAAATGGAACAACTTATCAGTTTCTTATGCTTGCACCACCACGTTACAGCTGTCCACACTTCTAACACATCCAGCTGGCGAGAAATTCCAAACAAATACCCTTCATCCTCATGTAAAGCGCAAATCATATCAAACCAAGTTAGTGGTTGCTCTGCCAGTGATGGCTCCCATTCCAACAGAGAGCTATCCAGGCTTTAAACACCACAATTAGAGACGCACTGGAAAGGTCCATGCAATACTCTCGTTGGACATATGATTCCAGGCAAAATATAAGATGCTAACTATGCATATGATCTTGGCAACAGACACTCCCCATATTTAGTACCTATAATGACAGAAATGTCAACAATATTCCAGACATGTGCATAACACCACTGCATATATACTTTTCATGTTGGTATTTGTCACTTCCCTCAAACCCTTCCATTGAAGAACATCACAGAAAGAGGTACTGGCATTGCAAGAATATTAATTCAAATGATCCTTGCTTTAAGAAGAGGGAAGTAGCACAAGGAAGAGTCAAAGAAATCAGTGAAAAGGAGAAAAGGACAAGGAAGACCGATTAGTAGAGACTATCAACCTAGTTTAGCAGTCTCCTCTCTGGCCACAAGACCCGTCGATCTTCACAACAGCGCTATTTCTTAATTGACACAAAGTTTAGCAAGTAAGTAATAAGTAAATTAAATTTGATCTCAGCTGTCTACTCCCTCTCATCATCCACCCCCTAAGTAAGTCAAAACTCTGCATAAAACTTGTGGAAGTGAAAGGTCACAAGGTGTCTTCCAACTTGCCTAAGGATTTGGGTTTTGTTTACTTGCACCCATAGATCTGACAAAAGGGAAAGGGTTTTTGTGGGAGTAGCCCGATCCTTCCCTCCACTTTTATTTATTTTCTCAGCTCATTCCTCCTTTTTCAGGAAAATCCCACTGTCTTGTGAGGCACTGTCCCTCCTGGTGCTGTGAACTCCACGCGTTTCTACCCTATAGCCCCCGGGCAGGAACACTGAGAGGCACAGTGCTCTGTTCCGCTCAGCTCAGAGTTTGTTTAAATTAATGAAGACACAGAAAAGGGCCTGTACCAGTCTCAGTGTAAATAAATCCTCTTGTCTTCAACTAAGGTTCTTCCCTTAAAAAGAGATCCTGATACTGGCTTGCTACTTGCTCCTCCCCAGGAGAGGAGAGGTTGAGAAGACTGAAAAGACAGTGACCATGACTCTCAACAGCCCTCTGATGACAAAATAGCAATGAAAACACAAATCCCCCTGACTCTAGCTCTTACTGAGAATGTAACTCCGTGCATACCTTGTAGCAACAAAAATAATGTTGGTTAGCAGAGAAGAGGCAAAGGTGAAACTAAGAGCAGTCTGAAATTTTTTAGAAGATAATTTTGTCTGGTTTATTTGTGTGCACAAATAGATGATTTGACACAAGGCCCACAAGACTGCACATTTCTGGGTCCAAACCTTACGCTAGTGCTCTGCCCACAGCTTAGTTCAAACCAAACTGACTGCATGCTACTCACACAGAATCAGCTCTGTGAATTCCATGACTTGGAATAAACATCAGTAAATACATCAGAACACAAACCTAAGTGAATATAGAAAACGGTTTTCAATTCACATTCAGAACCTTTTTTTCTTTTTTTTGAATAGAGCAATAAATGATTTGATCGTCTCCATGATCTACTATTGGGTAAACAATTCCAGTAAACAAGTATTCCAGATCAGATTACGTGTTAAAATTGCCTGACATTAATCTTCTACTTAACAAACAAATCTCAGCTAATGGCATAGCCCAGGGAAAATGCAAAAATAGCAGCTCATCTGAAGGGCCTCTCATGCAATCAGAATGATCGGGGGGACAATCCTGTAAGTAAAGCAAGCGTGATTTGGTTCACAGTGACTAATCAAGATAGTTTGTAAAGCTCATGTTACATAGCTAGTCTTACTAGAGCATGTTTGTTCATTGTGGACATAATAGGAAGACAAATGAGTGAACCCACTGTTTACCAGTACATAATAGTGGCATATCTTTATTAACTGGTCTCAGAGTAAACAAAAAAAACACCAGAGTAAAACTTTGAAGCCAGGGTTCACCCTGTCTACCTTGAGTCGCTTAATCGAGGCAGCTTAAAATACCCCACACCTAGTTACTCTGTGCTCAGCAGGGAGAGACAGGTATGTCCAGTAGCCATATGGGTTTGACCTCACTGCACAGTGCGAGCTGCACACTTAGCCTGGGGCCTCTGTGCAGAAGAGAGAGAGAGAGAGAAAAGAAGAGGCCCAGGGAGCAGGAAAGAAGGGTGATGGGAAAGCAGAGGGAGAGGAAGGATGGCAGAGAGAGAGAGGGACGTGGAGAAAAGAGAAAGGGCGGACAGGGAGCAGAGCACAGCAAGAGAGAGGAAGGGAGGTACAGGGAAGCGAAAAACAGGACCCAGAGGGAAAGGGGAAGGGCAGGGAGGAACAGGGAGGCAGAAGAGGGCTGACAGGAGCCCAAGGGCCCAGGACTCACCGCAGCTCCCGGCTCTGCAGATCTGTCCTGTCGGCCTGTCCCAGCCTCCCCTCAACCGACACAAGATGGCCGCCGGGAGCCTCGTGCCGGGGGGGCTACAGCTCCCAGCATGCCCCGGGGCGCCCCCTCCTGCCCCCTGACCCCACAGGAACCATGGTCACCTCCCCGGGGCTGCCCCGGCCCAGGGCCAGGCCCCGGAGCCCCGCTGGGGCCGGGAGGAGGAGGTCAGAGAGGGAGAGAAGGTTGGGAGAGGGCGGCGGGGCTGGGGGAGAGGGGCAGGAAGGGCCAGAGGGCCGGGGAGAGCAGGGGGGAGCCGGGCAGGGAGGGGAGGGGAGGGAGGAGAAATGCTGGTGAGGGGCGGGCAAGAGACGGAGGGCAAGAGATGCTGGGTGAAGACTCGTCTGCTGGGACATGGCTCAGGACCACAGCAGGGCCAGCAGCGCTGCTCTCTGCGTCCCGTGGCGGCGCTGGGCAGAGGGACGGGTTGCCAGATCCCGGGCCGAGGTACGTGTGTGCGGTGTCAGGGTCACTCTCGCCTGGTTTTTCCCAGCAAAGCCCCAGCCGGTGCCAGCCCCGAGCTGCAGCCCCTGGGGCCGAGGCTCAAGGAGCCGGGCATTTCTGCAGGTGCTGCACCCTGCCCTTGGCTGCCCTGGGCTTCCCCCCCGCTGTCTGCAGCTCTGCTTTCTGCCAGCACCGGGGGCAACGCAGAATGGCTCTCCTGCTCCCCAAAGCTGTCCTGACCCGTGTCTGCAGCTGGTGTGCGGTGTCCGCATCACACAGCGGTTTGGGGGTGGCAGCTCTCTCTTGTGGCACCCTGGGAATGGGGGCCAGGCAAAGCCCATCTCTCCCTTTCGATCTTTGCCCCCAGGGAGACCAAGCAGAGATGTACCAGGTGCTGGAGAGCATCCTGCAGGGAGGCGACAGCCGATGGCAGAGCAACGCTGAGACCCGCCTGACAGCAAAGGTGCTCGGTGGCCACAGAGGAGCCCAGGTGAGCTGATTCTTTTGGGGGCCACCAGAGCAGCCTTCCTCCGCCCCTGGTTTCGGTGAGCGATGGAGCAGTGCAGAGCCGTCTCTCAGGCATCCAGGCCTCAGGAGGGCTTCCCAGTGCCCCAGTGAGAGATCCTGCTCCCAGGAAGCGCCTCCCCATAGCGCAAAGGCCACATCCAGCCACCCGGCGCTGGGTACGGCTGCCCCAAGGGGTGTCTCAAGGAGGACGGGGTCATCTGTCTGATGGCTCTGACACAGAAATGGTGAGCTGAAGCCCCGTGGCCATGGCTGGCTGGGTCAAAGTCTCCGAGTTTAGTGACATTTGGTGAAGTCCTGGACTAAGTATCGCATGACTTGAAACATTGCTGAAAAACTGGTGGAGGTTTGTCTGCATGTTCTGGATGCTTCTGGATGCTAGCCTGTGGCTAGGAGGGAATGTGCTTAGTTATCTATCCAAGGGAGACAAAATAAGTGCCTAAGTAAGGGTCAGCGTAACACTTCAGAGCTTTGGCTGTTTAAATGTTGACCTGAACTTCTACTGAAATGGTAAAACGCTTGCACTTTTCCTCTCTTCCAGTTCATGCCTGGGTACAGGAAAGAAGGCAGCAGACGTACACATTAGCTAAACCCCCTTTTTATCGCCAGCCAGAAAGGCGCCTCTTGGCTGGGAGGCCGAGAAGGACCCCGTGTTACAATTCTTGCTTCCTTACATGCCATCCTAAGGCTATTCACATATGCATTGTTACAGTCTAAGAAACCCATTGGCTTTGGCCATGAGGTCGCCTGTTACCATTCACTTTGGAGGAGTTGTTGACGTGACCCGCTTTGCAAGCACGCTTCATTCGTATTTAGTAGCTGAGTTTGCACTATTTTGTTGCAACTTTGCTGCTTTCAGCTCGTTTCCGTCTGGTTTCTTGTAACAATAGACCCACTTGCACAGGTGAGCTCACTGTTGGTCAAGTTCTCTTGTGCGTGTCTTCGAAGCCATCTTTACGGAGGTGCTTTTTCTTTTGTACCCCAATGTGCTGGTCAGCTTTTTGAGCAGGGCTAGTTCAGAGCCTACGCAGCTGCTGCCTGAAAAGTTTTCTTTCTAGCCCGCAGGAGCTTGATTTCTAGCTTTGTGAGGGAGACAGGGAGGACCAAAGCTCTTGTATCATCACAGCGTGGCTTGGTCTGGGAAGGTGTCGTGGTTTGAGGTAAAAGAGAGCCAAGGTTCTGGCAGGTGAGGTCTGATGTTTATAGTGAATCCCAAGGAGTGGTGTGCAGAGAGGCTCTTGCTTCTACTTTTTGCTATGAGAGCCAAGGTCAGCTCAAGCAAGGCTGAGGCCAAACTGGGCTCCCCACGTGAAGGTATAAAGGAACTCAGTGCCCCGAGCGAGAGTGGGGAAAAGTAGAGGGCCCAGGCGGTGCAGGGGCCCAGCTGGCGAGGTCAAGGCGGGCAGGAATAGCAACCAGCTGCCTCGTTGGGGCAGAAGCACTACTCACTGCTGTCCAGGGGGGTGGAGGGGTTAAACCAGATGCTAAAGAGCCACCCAGAAATGGTTTTCGGTGGTGCAGGGTGGGAGAGCAGCTGGGTGGGGGCCTGGCAGCCACTCAAGGCCCACCCAGCGCAGTTGCTCAAGGTGGATTTTTGGTAGCGCTAGTTGGGAGTCAGCCTGTGGCTGTATCTTGGGGGTAGACCAAATTCATTGGAAAGGAACCTGTAAGACAGCAGGTGCTTTGCTGCACGAGTCTCACGGACGCAGTCCTGTGTCTGTGAAGCGTGGAAAAGAAAGCCTCAGCAGCCCGAATGTAGCCAGCCAAAGCTGTGAAGGGGACTCGCTGGCAGCCCCGGGCAGGTTTTTATTCCTGGGGCTGGTGCGGCTCCAGGCAGAGGCGGGAGCTCCGTGGGCAGACGAGCAGCCCTTGGCCAGCAGTGCCTGGGGCAGCCCAACAGCTGCTGGCTGGTGGCTGCAGGAGGTGCCCGGGCTGTGGCGGCTGCGGGGCCGCAGTGCGTCCCCGTGCGTCTGGGGGTGGCCCCTGTCACAAAGGGGCAGTGATGCGGCACCCGCCCGCTGCTTGTGAGCTCAGCTGGCCAGGGCTTGGCATCCTGCAGAGCACGCCAGGAAGGCCAGTTGGGCTGAGCTGGCCTTCGGGATAACTCGGCCCCTTCCTTTGCCACTTGCTTGGCTGCGTTTTTCCAACCATTGATCCTTTACTGCCCACTTCTCCTCAACTGCCATCCTCTTTCAAAGGTAACTATGATTTGAGCTTCAGGACAGATGATACAGGAGGTAGTTACGGGGTCAAAGTATAGGCTGGTCTCTACCTTCAGAGCAGGAGGATGAGCTATTACAGCTTTATGGGCTGGCCAGATATGCGCTGTGGGTAGAGTTCCTATTTGCTAATTGTTGTTTCTTTAGCATGTGCTGGGATGGGTAAGTAGGGGGTGGCAGTGTAGTCTGAGGCTTTGGGCTCAGTCTGGAATGACAAGAAGGCCATCCTGACTGATGCGGTAGGAAGGGAGACAGAAAAGGAGCACAGCAAAGGCAGCTGTTAAAGTAGCGGCTGAAAGCCGCTCACTCCTGCATCCCAGGTGGGAAAGTGTGGGCTGGAGAACCAGAGGGCTCTGCTGCTAAAGGCAGCCACAGGGAAGCAGCAGGTCCTCTTCAGTGAAGGTGACGCACAGGGCAGGCTTCCTAAAGGCCTTGGTAACTGCTGTCAATTAGAGGCCTGTGACAGGGCCAGCAGGGCCATCAGCCTGCAGCTCTGCCGCGGTTGTAACTACCACCAAAACAGTTCTGGAGGGGGATGCTCTGCTGTGGGTTTGGTTTGGGTTGGGTTGTTTTTTTCATTTTTTTTTTTGTTGAGATGCAACTATTTCTTTGCACTCAGGTGAAGGGATTGGCGCTGATCTTCTCTTTCTGGAGCGCGTCCTGGCATCCTTTGTCACCCAGAGCTTTCCCCCCTGTTCCTGAAGAGGAGCGCTGGCCACAGTGGGGGACGACTCCTGTGAGTAACGCCTTCACCAGCAGGCTTGGACTTTGTGAATCCCCAAAGACAAGGGATGTGGTTGGTGCTCCATCCCTGAATGCTGATGTGCTGACAATCGAGAGGGAATTCTGGGGTGTTTCCTGACAGCAGCCAGACTTTACCATGGGTTTTCAATTAGATCCAGGAAAATGTGTTTTATCCCTCCTGTGCTACTGTGTACAAGACTTTGAAAGATGTCGTTGCTCATAGAAAGATCTGACCTCATCAGGGTTACCTTTGGGGCTAGATCACTTGAGCTGGTAATGCACTGCAAGACTCTAGAGGGAAAGGAAAATAGGCCGAGGCACAGAAATCCGAGCGTGGGTTTGTTGGACTGCTGGAAAACTAAGGGGGGAATAGACTATTTTCTAAAATTGTTTCTTGACCAGGAAATTTCCATGGCAGTGTTTGGCTTCCGCAAGTGTTTCTGTGTTGGAGGATAGAGCTGGTTGTCCCGGGTGCTCCTGTACAGAACTCGACTTTTAAAATAGGTTTTTGTGCACCACTATGGTCTCATCACTTCTCAAATGTCATTCCCCTGCAGTCATTGCCGAGGGAATGGCTCCCCCCCAAAGGATGCTCTTTCCCCCGGAGAAGATTTGCATGGACTGGCAGCAGAGACAGGGAGCTGGAGCGGGACTGCACAACCTGAACAACACCTGCTTCCTCAACTCCGTGCTGCAGTGCCTGACATACACACCGCCTCTGGCCAACTACCTGCTCTCTCGTGAGCACAGCCAGTCGTGTGAGTACTTTTGGGACCATCTTCTTGCAAATCTCTTGGGCACTTCCCAAGGATTCCCAGACTCTGGGATTTGATTTGGGAGAAAAGCAGCCCTTCTGTGTAAACCCCCTGAGTGGGTGTTCTTTGAACACTCAAGCCTAGAAACCGCTTCTCACATCTGGGTGGGTTCATCTTCAGAAAGGCGCCTCTTTCTCGCCGTGCGTCTCGTTCCCTGTTTCTGCGAGTTAAACTCTCTTTCCGTATTGCACAGAAACCTTCTGTCAGTTCAGCATCCCTCTGAAGAAGGTTTTCTCTGCATTAAAATGCCCCGGGCTTGTTGGGGCATTGGCAGCTTGCAGGAGCAGTGGAGCCTGTTCTTCTAACTTCAAGATCTCCGTTAGCTTTCCCATTGCTGTGGATACTTTGCTCACCTGAGATGCTTGTATCCCTCTAAACCTCCCTCCCTCTTTCCCTCCCTCCCTCCCTCTGCAGGTCGTCAGAAAGATTTCTGCATGATGTGCATAATGGAGGCGCACGTGAAGCGGGTCCTGCGTTCCTCTGCCAGTGCCATCCAGCCTCGTGCTGTGGTCAATGTCCTCAGGCGTAAGTCATTTCAGGTGCTTTTACGTGTGTTCTTCCCTTCTTGTAGGAGAGAACTACTAACTTCTCTCTTAGGCATAGGAGAACACTTCCAGCATGGCATGTAGGAAGACGCCCACGACTTCTTACGCTGTACTGTCGATGCCATGCAGAGAGCTTGTCTACACAGCAGCAGCGAGTAAGCACAAGCAAATGACCTTTGCAATGTTCCCGAGCCCCTTGGACTCCCTGATGGAGTCCCATCAAGGAAAGCCCACAGCCAGGGTTTTCAGACAAAGACAACTGTCTTGGAGGGCATAACTCTCTGCCTTACCATTTCTCCCCAGCTTGGACACCTCTTCTGAAACAACCACCATCATCCATCAAATATTTGGGGGCTTTCTGAGATCTAGAGGTACTTTCCCACAACTCTTGCTCTCCTTGGGATTGTCTGTGCCCTTCTGTCTGCCTGTTGGAAACAGCTGTTGGTGTGAGTGGCGGAGCAGCAGTGACGAGCGTAAAGCGGCACAGTCCCCTTCCCCCGTCGCTGAGCACTTCCATTTGCATTCCAGTCACCTGCTTGAGCTGCAAAGCGGTTTCCGATTCCTATGAGGCCTTCTTGGATGTTCCTTTGGATATAAAAGTAAGAGGGTTTGGAATTGTGCTTCAAGACGTCTCAAGGTCCCTGTAGCTTTCCAGAACAAACACTTAAAAGCTGTTGGCTTAAAAGCGTATCCGGCGAACACAAGAGACCTTGGTGGGGGGTGGGAAGGGGAACAGGCTGTCTCCTTCTGGGGAGGCCATGGCAGCGGTCTCCCTGTAGCTGCTGGCTCGAAGCTGCACAAGTACCAAGTATCCTCTCTGCACCCTTGACGTACTCTCCTCCTTCTTCCCTTTGCCCTCCCTCAAGCCCAGTCCAGCTCCTCGGCTGGCGGGTTGTATTGTTTTCACTAGTGATGACCCTGCTCCCCATGGGTAGCTGGACTGAGGGGTGCCACAGGGAGGTAGCTCTGGATGGCCCCAGGAATCCCTGGGAATTGAGGGAAATGCTCAGCATACTACTGCCCTCTTTCTGCCTCCTTCTGGACGCTGCTTGCGGGTTCATGGTGGGTCTCCTCAGCGTCAGCTACTGGAGATTTTGCCTAAGTGTTGGGGCAAGGGCGTTTCCTGCAGCTCAGCGCTCTCCTTTCTCCCTCCTCCAGGCAGCCGCGTCTGTCACCGCAGCTCTGGAGGACTTTGTGAAACCTGAGCAGCTGGATGGCAACAACTGCTTGAAATGCCGCCAGTAAGACGATTCCTAAGGACATGTTAATACTAGATCCTGCCTTGAGGTTTTGCATGTGAGGGAGCACGAGTTAGCTGCTCCCGTAGGTTGCATGCACAATAATGAGACACACCTTTTTTAAATATGGTTTTGTGGTACTGAATAGTCTTAAAATAGTGTATGGATGTGTGAGACACGAAAGGTTGTCTGGCTTTCTGGGGGGAGAAAAGGGTGCCTTTCACGGGTGCCTTCCAGCATGTGTCTCTGTGCTTGGTTTCAAGGTGTGACAAGGTGGTTGCCACCTCCAAGAGGTTTACATTCCATCGTGTGCCCAAGGTTCTCACGCTGTGCCTGAAAAGGTTTGGAGATTTCACTGGCAGGAAGATCAGAAAGGTGCGTCCACAATGGGAGTGCAACTTTCTCTTCCTGGAAAGCAGTCCGCTCTTTCACAAGTTCTTTCCTGTTGAGTTTTGTGTGTTCCCTCCTGGAGAGAGGAGAGTTCCCGTGGGAAGACAAGCATGTCCTCTGCTGCGATGGAGCTGCTTTGGCTGAGAACAGTTTCCTGCCGCCCAAGCCACACATGTTGCTTTAGGGAAAATCTGGGGATCGTTTCTCAGCCCTCTTGGTCTTTCCGCAGGTTGTGAAGTATCCCGAGCGCTTGGATCTTCGCCCATACACGTGTCAGATGGCTGGAGAACCGCTCCTCTACTCCTTATATGCTGTGCTGGTGCACAGTGGTGGCAGCTGTCGTGCGGGGCACTATTTCTGCTACACAATTGCTATCAGCTGTAGTACAGTAAGAATCACCCAAATTAAGGACAGATGGACTTTGATGAAAAATTGAGTAAAGCACAGCGGTGTTGGGATCAGAACTGACCTCAGCAGCCGGCACCCAGCAACTTCCTCAAGATCTACATCTTCAGCCCATGGACTGTGTGCATGAGCCATGCCGGGTATACCAGTCACAAGCTCGGAAAATACAGCATGCAACAGGCCAGCACCACACACCACCTCACCTGCCCTGAGAGACTGTTCTAACAGACGGAGCCCAAAGCCGTGGATTGAATGAACTCGCCAGACACCTTGGAGGGATGGCCCGTAAACTAGGGGTAAAAGATGTTAGAGCTTCATTTAGTACTTTACGTGGCATAGGCTTTTTAAACATTCTTAGCTTTTCTCAGCCAAATTAAACTTGCTTCTTGGAAGTTGAATCTCTTGTGCGATTGAGAGGCTCGTGACCTTCCCAGACGATGCACTCAGATTTCTCTTGCAAGTTTTGTCAACACCTAATTGAAATTGTTACCTGTGGTTTAGGAATTTATGAAGAAACTGGAAGAAAAAGAGGCAGAAGTGAATAAAGCGACAGGTATGGGAGAAGCTATCCTAGCTGTCTGCCACCCAGACTCCATCACCACCATTAAGCACTGGATAGCAATCATCACAGCCAGGTTTGAAGAGGTCAGTACGTGTCAAGCCATCTTCATTGCAGCAGTCTGTCTTCGATGGGAACATAGCTGACAACTAACATGGTAGTTACACTGGGAAGAAATGACCCAGCCGTCGGGAACGAAACATTTACAATACCCGCAGCGATGGATGCGAATACCAGCCGTGCTTCCCTAGGTTTTATTTTAAAACCTACAGGGCTTTAAGAACTAAAGCAGATGGTCAAGCTTCTTTGTTTGTGTGTATTAAAGAAAATACTGCCTGACACTTCTCATGTTAAGAAAGCTAATAGTTTCTAGGGAGAAACTTCAAAGTGGCAAAGGAAAGAAAATAGCGGGCAAGCTTGAAGCATTTTCTAATTGCGTTAGGAGTGATTTCAGTCCAACGTATTCCTAACCTAGAAGATTTCCAAATGATTAAAGTGGCTACAAGTAGGTCTCTGAGGGTGTACTACACTCTCAGCTGCTAAGGTGGTATTTTTGTTGCGCATTAAGTTTAAAGAGAAACAAAATACTGGTGTTAGCAAAGGATGGCTTCAGGAATGCCCAGGAGGAAGACGGACATCAAATCCTCCGCGATTCACTAACTTACACGTATTGATTGATAAAGTTCTTAATATGTTGCCCGGATGTGCTAATGACTGCATTTAACAGCCCTTGATCGTGAATATCTGTGGAAAAAAAATGTGTTGTTGAACTGGGAATTCTAGTTACCTAGCACCTTTAGTGATCAACCACTACCTCTAGCACCTTTGCTAATGAAACATCAGTAGGCCTGGGAGGAAGCTCCGGGTCTAGGTCAGCAGAGCAATTTTAAATACATTTTAAAGCATTTCAGGTGCGCACGTGCTCATGCATTGGTTCTTTTACCAAGGTCTCAGTACGGGCTAAACAACATCAGCGGAGACTGGCAGGAGCTCTGGCTGGACTTACCGCTAACCAGGAGCTGCTGGAAGCCTTACTGTCCTGGCTGCAGTGGGCAGAGACTGCGCTTACTGAAAAAGATAAAGAGGTTATCCCCCAGGAGATGGAGGAGGTTAAAGCACTTACAGCGGAACATCAGGTAAGGCATGTGAAGTGACACGTGTCCTGCACGTTCCACACATGGTGCTCGTGTCTTAGCTGGGCTTTGTAATCAAGTGTGACTCTCCTTAGCTATTTCCTCTCCTGATAATCGAATCCCTTTTCAGATACTCAATTGCGTGTTTTGTACGTCTATGATGTGCGTGTAGTTTATTCAACACAGAGGTAAAAAACCAACCAATCAAACAAACAAACAAGCAGAAATTCAGTTCCACATTGTTCTAAAAGCAAACCTACATACAACTCCCCACAGGAACAAGGATAATAATAAGAAAAACTCCACATGAAATACATGATAGAGCAGCTGCCTTAGAAGTAGAGTTTCAGTGTGCCTTTACTGATTTGATTTAAAAAATATGTTTATGAAGTGCCAGAGGGAGCTGCTGATGCAGTGAATGCTCGTAGGCTTACCCCAGCTTACCCACCAGAGCTGTCTCACTTCTCTTAACTGCAGCCTGGACAGCAAGGAACACCTGAGAACTCAGAGCCAAAATTCTGTTGTACATCACCTCACCATACACAGCTAATAAAGGAGTCTGACATACTGTTTTCTAGATTTAGCCTTCCTTTAACAGCCAGACCATAGCGGTCTGAAAAGCTTATACTAACGATTTTTCTGACCTGCAAAACCTTTAGCTGTGTCTTTTTTTGTGAGTCTGGCACGATGAGAGTCTTTCCGTGCCATTCTTGTAACTTTGGTCTTTTGCTATGGTATATGTTTTCCATTCCTGTGGTCACTTTTGTGTATTGTTAATTAAAACCACCTCTATCTGATTGCAGACATTCATGGAGGAAATGACCAGAAAACAACCTGACGTGGATAAAGTTGCAAAGACCTACCAAAGAAAGGCACTTGAACACACTCCAGTACAGTCCCATATTCCTGTCCTTGTTAAGGGGAGAGCAGGAAGTAAGTAATGAAATCTTTTGGGACAGGTCACACACACCGTTGTTCTGTCTATAAAGATACCAGATTACTAATAATCTAATAGGTTTGTTTAGTTTCTAGTGAGAGAGAGTGAAATTCGCTTCGATTTCTCTAATTATCTCTCATTTTTCATTGTGAGGAAATTTCTCATAGCAGACATGTATTTTTCAGTTTTGTCCTGTACATCTTGATTACCTATTTTTAAAGCGTGCAGCCTTTCATGTGCTATTAAACTTCCAAGAACGTGCACGTGCTGCGTCTTTGCAAATCTACCGTTACCTGAAAGTGAGAATATCTTCTTTTACATAAAGATGTAGAGGCAAAATTTTGCTCTTGCTGTCTGTGAAATTATATGGGTCCCATTAGAAAGTGTGTTCAGTGAAGTTGAATGGAAAGTGAATCCTCAAGTGAGGAAATTGCTTTTTGTATTTTTAGATATGCTTCCCCATTGTACTTTATACTTGCCCATCCGTGGAACCTGCTTCCAAAATCCGGTTGTTTACCTTCCAGCTCTCTGGGAGATCTGCAGAGATTTTATTTCACCTTCACTAGTGCAGCCACTACACAGAAAACAGTTCAACCACCATGTGGTCCTTCCCCAGCGATGGTAAAATAATAAAACCAAAAAATCCCACTAGATGCAATCCTGTCAGGGTATGGGCTCATTATTTGGGACAGGAAGGAGTCGTTTTAGGAAGGTCAAGTAGCCTTCACGTGAATGTTTTGCTTGAACTGAGTGAGACTTAGCACATTTTACCATGTTTTAACAGGAAAGCGTTCCCCAGCACCAGGCACGTACCTGTCAGCAGCCCAGGCGCGAGTCGAAACCAAGAATCCACGGGCAAACCTTTTGGTCAGCAAATGGCAGCAAGTCTGGCTTCTGGCCTTGGAAAGAAGAAGAAAACTTAATGATGCTTTGGACAGACTTGCAGAGGTCAGAAAAGGAATATCTTTACTTTATGCACAATTTTGTTCACCCTGGGTTAAATTGTAAATACTGGAAACGACTTCCATATTTGTTGTATTACATTGTAGGATACAGCTAACTGAAACACGTGCTTTAAAAGCTGTCCTTCTCATTTTAAATATGAGGAGTCTTAAGATGTTTAGAAGGTTTATGTAGGTCCTCAAAGAACCCATCATTCGAAAGAACGCAGGTGGTATCTCTGTCATTGATTTTCTAGATTGATTGATTCCAACTGAGAAGGTTCTTTCTCTTTTTTGTTAAGCCGAGAGAATTTGCCAACTTTGATTTTGATATTTGGAGGGAAAAGTACATGCGATGGATGAACCATAAGAAGTCTCGTGTGATGGACTGCTTTAGGAGGATTGATAAAGATCAGGATGGAAAGATAACAAGGCAGGAATTTATTGATGGAATCCTTTCTTCAAGTAAGTTTTGAAATTAATTTAATGTCGAACTTGGAAGAAACATCTTACGAGGTCTTATTGTCTCTATAGTGTACCCTATGCAGTTCATTGTGCTAGAAGGTCACAGACTTCCCTTGTGAAGTCAATAATTAGGATTATTTTAAACTATAACTCTTTTACTTAAAAATATTTCTAGTTTCTGGAAACTCTTTCTAGTCCTTTTGCATTGTGAATCAAATTACAAGTGTTACATTTATATTATTGGCTAATTAATAGTTTACAGGACTCAGATTGTCATTTCTACAGTACACTAGCCACTTCAACAGCTACGTTTCATTGGTTTGTCAGAATAGTAAAACGTACCCTATAAAACCTATAGATAATTTTCAAAATCAGTTCATACCACCGTATGGTCAAAGAACTTACATGGAATAGTTTCAATTATGGAAGGAATCCATGTAATTTCTGAAACCAGTATTTCCAGGAACCACGACCATGTTCATACACCTGTATAATGAGCATCAAAATGTCAAGCAATCAGACTAGGAAGGGATCGTTCCTAGCTTTCCTGATGGATGGGTATTCCTTAGGTACGCAGAGTTGGTGATAAGCTAAGCCTTCCACATCATGGCTGTGTGCGATCACATTTCCCTTTAGCCACTGACTGATAACAGATGAGGGCCTACTGCTTCAAATAATCCTTTATCTTCAGATTATAGAGACTTTTGCTTTGAGCAGTGACGGGTCAGAATTGGGCTGCTTTTAGCATCTCATGTTAAAGTTACTCAGTAGGAGAATACTGTAGGGTATATATTTTCCCCCTGCTTTAGGAAATGCAGTAATAGAATCACTATATGTGCGCATGGCTGTTTTGCATGTATTGACAGAAGTTGATTAAAAATGCCAAGAGGTTAAAGAGCGTACTCGTTTAACTCAGTGGGTATCAACTTGTTACAACTGCCAAATAGTCATGATTTAATCCCTGTTCACCATCCTGAAATTTTCTTTGGCCGTTTCGTAGAGAATCTCTGTGTGGATTAATATTCTGCTGCGGTGAACTTCATCGAAAGGAGGATTTCACGAGACGTCGTGCATGTTTCTGCAGTGGGAAGGCCTTGCATTCCAGATTTAATTAGCAGTGAAATTCTTGCTTGACCTTTCCTCACTAACAATTTATCTTGTTAATCTGTGGTGTTTTATGCACTTTGAAGGTCAACACGTTAAAAAAAATGACATATATCTTGCAGTTTAATTCGCGCCCTCACTTGTGTGTAGCTCTTCAAGCCACACCGCGATACTCGTTTTAATCCAATATATAGTACCATTGGAGATCCAGATTGTTTTGTCAGAAAGATTCCTTCACTCTTCTGAATGTCCTTGGTTTTTTTTGATGAGCATTGTCTGTCGCCTAGTGCCTAAAAACCCTTAATTTTTTGTGATAAACCCTTTCATTTTAATGGGATTGAAATGCTGAACAACTTCGCTTTTGTTGTCTGTGCGTTACAGAGTTCCCAACAAGCCGACTTGAAATGAGTGCTGTTGCAGACATTTTTGATGGAGATGGTGATGGATATATTGACTATTACGAATTTGTAGCAGCTCTTCATCCAAACAAGGACGCATACGAGCCCCTCACAGATGCTGACAAAATTGAAGATGAGGTACATTCTCTGCTTTCTTAGATTGCACTCTCTTCCGCTCGGATCACATCTTTAATAATTAATCTTATTTTCACTCCTATACGATTTGAAGTTTACTGGTGACATAAATATTTAGAGAGGTGATATTAGCAGTAATGTAATCACCCGGTTGTGGTTTTTTGCAGGTTACAAGGCAGGTAGCTAAGTGTAAATGTGCAAAACGATTTCAAGTGGAAGAGGTTGGGGATAACAAGTACAGGGTAAGTCTTCTAAGGACCTTCTTGGTTCTTTCAGGTTGAAGATTCTTTGTATGGTTAGGCAAGGAATTGGGCTATATTAATTTACAGGAATTTTGTATGACGATTACCTGTTTTCTTACTTTAAGCTTGTCTAGATTTTATGATTTTTTTCTTGTTAGAACATACAGGCTAAAAATATGGGAAAATGCTCCTGCTTGTATTTATTTTTGCTGAAACTACCGAAACTTTTCAATCTATGCTAATTTTTAAAAGCTAACTGCATGCATGCATACACACGCCCATGCATACACGCATACGACAGCGCCTTAAAAGCCAGTATTTGCTGGTTTTACCAAAGTGTATTCAGTCGCTTTTATCCTCCCTTGTCATTTTGGGGGAGCGCGCTGTTCCTTCTGAAGAAGTTCAAGAAACGTGTTAGATACCTGCAGAACACTTTTAGATCACAGAAAAATAAATATCCCATTGTAGAGAAAGATCTGCCGCCCCTCGATTCAATAACCAGAACAACTTCAGATGAAATATGCAATATTTGGATAAGAGAGTTTACTAAATACTTGCAGATGATTTTAAAAGATCACAAAGACAGCAATGGAAAGGAAACAAAGGCCTTGAATATTCTCCGATATTCAGTCTCCGGGTGGCTAGCTGCCTGCTCGTCTCTGAAGTAGATACTTTATTTAGAATGTCTCATGTGTTCGCTTGCACGTGTTCTAGAGTCATATAGAGAATCTCCTGTGAACTAATCGTCTCTTTCTTCCATTTTTCATTTCTTACCAGTTCTTCCTGGGAAATCAGGTATAAACCAGTGGAATGTGTCATGAAGTTCCTCATTGCTGGTCAGCTGTGGTATTTCTTTAAATGCTACGGAACATGAATTGTCTCAGGATCCCTCCCCTGCAGTCCCTCACCTGCTTTCTGTGGCCGTTTTCCTCATTAAGGAGATTACTTTTGAAGGAACCAGATCATGGTCAGCAGCAATTCCCATAGTAAAAAATCTTGAGCATTTAAACTGCAATTTCAGAAGTGCTGGTTTTTTATCAGTTTTCAGTTTTATAGCGGAATGCTTCAAAATTCTGTGTTGTATTTTTTAGGCTATCAGATTAAAGGCTAATCACAGTAAACACAGATCCTACTCTCTTATCACTTACTTATTGCATATTAGGCACAAATTTTCAGGAAAAAAGAAAAAAAAAATCCCTGTGTAGCCAAGCAGCCTGATGAAGAACCTAGCCGATTGTTGGTATTCGATATACTAACGTGGTGAGTCATTAAATACATATTTTGGAAACGGGCACATTAAACTTGCTGTTCCCGTTTAGACTGTTCCCTGTCCCAAAGTGTTTTCCAAAGAGCCGTGGCAGGTCTATAATGTGTTGGAGCCGTGTTTAAGAGTACTTTTTGTCGGCTGCGTCGTCAGTGAGTCATTCCGCAGTGGCACTGTACAGTGGTGCAGGGAGGATATGCTGATCAGTGCTCACTTACTCCTGTGGTACGTACTGGTACACAGCTTCTTAAATTGTCACGTCATGTCCTTCTTTAATTGTTAAGCTGCCTGCTAAGAATGGAAATACTTTACACAAACCGGATACCGTTAGTCCCTTATTCATGCTCTTATAAAGGCAATAATATGTATAATCCATTCTGGAAACGCTCGTGTTAACAGCATTAGCCATTTTAAATCCAGAGGTGTTGAAAATGTAGATGCGTTCTTACTTGCTGGCAAAGTCTGTTGAGGTATAGAAGAAAGCGCAGAGAGCAGCGGATCATCTTACCACATGCCTGAAGCAATATATCTAAGTAATAATTTAAAGTGTTTTCCACATATCTAGAACAAGCCTCTATTTGAAAAAGACTATTTGAATTTCTCTTAATCCTCTTATCTGGCATCTGTGCTTCCAGATCTGGGAAAAATACAGCATTTTTGGAGAGCATCTAACTCTTCCTGGTGCAGAACAGCATCATAGTAAAAATCACCTACAGCAAGTTGGCTGAGGCTTCTCTAGTGACAGTGCTGTTATATGGCTATTGTCAAGAACAGGCCTTTTTGTAGCTTAAACTAGACTTCCTTTACCTTTTTATTCCAGCGTTTTTACCTCTGATTATTTGAAACAACAGTAAATAGTGTTTAAGGGCAGTTGGTGTCCGGGCTATTTTAAGAAGGAAACGGACTGAGTTACCCTTAGGAAAGATGCCTCGATAGATTCCTGTGTTATTTTCCAGGAGCCCCACTGCCTGGATTAACCACAGCCGAGGTAGGCACTTTCCAAAGGATACTGTGTCTGACCCTTCGCAGAGTTGCCTGGTGGAGTCTAGCCGAAGAATTAAGCTGGGATGCGGGGAAAAGTAAAGAAAAGAAAAAAGATAGTATCTTTAGAACCTCTAGAAAAAATCCTCTGTAGAAACAAGCCAGTGAAAATAAACAGCATCGATTTGGATGCCGTTTCTTTTACTAACTTGATCTACCTATGTAAAATGGTTCTTCCTTCAGCACATATTGAATGCGTTACTAAAAAGCCCGGATGCTACGAATGCTCCTGTGAATGTTCTTATTTATAACAAAAAAGTGTTATTGAATTAAGCAGTGAGCTTTGCTTTTGTTTGGCTCCTAAAAGTAATATTCCTTTAGACTTATTCCCTCTTCTTGGCTTAAGTAGTACCAACCAACTGAAGTCACTTAACAAGGAGGGAGCACGTTTGTGTGGTTTGCATTTGAAGCGTTTCGGTCCCCACGCTGGAGCAAGTAGGTACAGTTGAACTGTGGCCAGCCTTCTCTAAGGGCCAAAGATTGTCCCCAAGAGGTGTGTTTGACTCCCGTTGGTTTCAGTGAGTGCTCCGCCTGTTTGCGTGTGAAGGCACTTACACTTGGCCTGATGATCTGCTATCAAACTAAATATTTCAGTGACCTTGTCTAAAAGGTACTGAATTCTTCTGGTTGATTTTCCTGAGATAATGGGCTCAACGTTTTGGTCATGTTCTCTCTGCTCCGGATTGGAATGGAGATACTGCATACTGAGTTTGTTATACAGGTTTCAAGAGCAAAGCACACGTTAGGCCTGGCCATCAGCCCACAGGAAGAATGGGCTAGTACAAAAATTTGTACGGAGCAGGTTTTTGTGCATATCTGAATTGTGAAGAACCTTGAGGTGTAGAGGAGCGACAAACAGTTTATAGCAAAGGAAAATAATTACAGCTATCTGTCATTCATTGTTTCTTTCATATTCCCTTCTCCACATGCGCCTCGCTATAGGCGAGCAGAGTCAACGCTACACCTGAAAATATCCCGATAAATGAACCAATTGACAGAAGCGTGCAACACTCGTTGCACCGTTGATTTTCCAGCCCACATCCTCATCATCTAAAGCGATGCTGCTTTCCTTTCAGCTGACATCATTAGAATCTAGACTGCTGCAGAAGAGAGTTTTCTTAAGATCTCAGTGGTGAAATGATGCAAAGAGGTCTTCATTAATTTGCACAAATGCACGTCGTAACCGATTAAATAACGTGTTACTGATTTTGCTTCCTTTATGAGCTCAGACATTTCAGAACCAAGCATAAAATTGAACCTGAGATTCTTTCTTGCCGTCCTGCCATCTTCTTTGGATTAATGCAACGGCATCTGATTTGAAATCTTAACAGCTTTAATGATCTGCATAAATAAATCTGATTTTTTAGCATTTGCTAATAATTAAATATCCAAATAAACTTTCTGAAGTGTCTGATTCTTAACCGATCAGCGTTGAACTGCATCTGAATGACTGAGAACCTGAGCCTGTTGTTTGATTCTTATTGCAGTTGGGTGACTCTCAGCTCCTGCGCGTTGTTTGTATCCTAAGAAGTACAGTCATGGTTCGTGTCGGAGGTGGCTGGATGGCACTCGATGAGTTCTTAGTGAAAAACGATCCTTGCAGGGGTACGTAACACCACGGTTAAAATGGACATGCAGATAACTGTTTGGATAGAGTTGCCGTTTGTTGTCTCAAGATGGCGATTGAATTGTATAAAATGCCAGTTCTGTAAACGTCATCTCCCGGCATGTCACGTAGTGATCTGTTTTGTAAAACTTAAATCCCACGGTTAAGATTCTGTTCCCTTGCACTGATTTGAAGAATAACTGTGGTGTCTTCTGCGCAGTTCTTCCAGCGTTAGAGTGGTGTAATTCAGAATTGAACTTAGCCCAGGTAGAGTTTATGGCGTGTAAGCTGCTTGTGTGACTTGGCAGAAAGAGCACACAGAAATGTCCAATAAAACCTTCTCGGCAAGAGGGAAGTTTTAAGGCAATAAATCAAAATGAGGCAACTGAATCGAAGAGTAACAACAGCAAGACAAAAAGAATATCTCTGGCCAGTGGCTGCGCCCAGGCTTTCAGGCTCTGTCTGTGCAGCCCTGTCTTTTCATTGGCATCCTCCCCAGAACGGCTTTGCAGAGCCCTGAGCCTTGTACGTACAAGTGGGAAATGCTCTGGCCAGGAGGACTTTGTGCTCTGGGGAAGCAGGGAGCGCTCCATGACCCTGCCCTCCAGGGCTTTGTATCAAGTGCATTGTTTTATCAGTACACAGCAGCGTAATGACATCTTAGTTTGTCAGAAAGGCGACTTCTGTAGTGGGAAAGAGCGCTCTGCCTGGCGCCCTTCTTGGAGGAACAGCTGGAGACAGGAAAGAAGCCATTTGTGAAGGGAGCAGGCAAGATGGCCTTACTTGTGTATTTGTCTTTTATGTTATGTGCATAACTTTTGTCAGGTTTGGTTTTGTTTATGCCATATCCTGTGAGAAGGGGGAAGAGTTTTAATGTAAACTAACAGTTGTACGCGGTAATGTGTAGAAAGTACACTAAAATAATTGCCAACTGTGCAGTGTACGAATGGACAGTGAGTCTCTGCAGCCGGAATAGAACAGGCCTATCCCCATGACATTAGTGAACAGTAAAGGACACCTCATGCTTTTTTCTTTAAAGAAGACAAAGCCACAACGACACATTTTGAGCTAACTAAACAAACACCACAGGGTGTCTGCCAGAACTCCATTGCCAGCGGGATGAGGGAGGGGATCCTTCTGCTCTGCTCCGCGCTGGTAAGGCCACACCTGGAGTCCGGTGCCAGGTCTGGGCTCTCCACTTCCAGACTTGGATGTTCTGGAGTGAGCCCAGCAAAGAGCCACAAGGATGAAGGCACTGGGGAATTTTACATAAAAAGAGTGGCTGAGAGAGAGGGAGCTCTCTGACTGGGAGAGACGTGGAAGCAGACTCTCCTCAGTGGCGTCCTGTGGAAGGATGAAAGGCAATGAGCGCAAGTTTAAAGACAAGAAGAGGGCTTGGAAGCACAGGTTCAAACCTGTAACTCTGGGCGCCAGGCGCCGAGAGAGAGAACAAGCTCTTCTTTTTATAGCTCTTGAAAAATAAAATTCATTTCTGTCTCTAAAAGGAGATCAAAATAAAAAGCTCTCTCTAAGGATGCTCTGATTCTGTACGCTGTCAAGGAGCTCAGACGAGGTAAAGATTTGGAAAAGCTGTTTTATAAGGAGCTATTCCGGCGTCAGGATCTACGTCTAAACAGAGAGCCAGCCGAATTAGACGGTCTGTATCACGGGTGTCCAACTCTAGTCTGACGGGAACGTGCCCCTGTTCAGCAGCTGCTCTGTACAAGTGTAAACAGCCCATTTGCGTTCTCTGAGGAGAGACCCGGGTGTAAAACAGATACAGAAGTGGCAACGCCTGTGCCGTAGGCGGTTCCTAAAAGGCGGTTCTATCCTAGGGATCCAGTGATTTTTTATTATGTAAAGGAGTTTAGACCAGGAAAAAGACCGTGGAAAGATTTACTTAGAAAGAGCTCTTCCAGCGTCACAATCCATGTCCGGCCAGAGAGCCCGTGGGGGGAACGCGCCTGCCGTAGGGCTGGCACTGCGCATGGGCGGGCCCCCTCCCCCCCACGCCCCCCTCCCTCCCCACCGCCCCCCTCCCCCTCCACGGAGCCCTCCCCCCCCACCTCCTCCTCCCTCCCCTCCCCCCCCTTTCCTCCCCACCCCCCCCCTCCCCCCCACCGCCCCCTCCCCCCCCCACACCCCTCCCCCACCCACGCCCCTTCCCCCACCGCCCCTCCCCCCCCACGCACCCCTCCCTCCCCGTGTTTTTTTTTTTACAACAAAAGCTTGATTAATCATTCTTTGCACTATTTTCCGTAAGCAGCTTAAAATACAGGGCACGACAAGCATTAAGGCATGCACAAAAATAACAATATCAATCCAACCTTTACAGTTGATAATAGCCATCCTGAAATACCTCAACTGTTAAAAAGGTTATCCAGCCATTCCCAACTTCCCTCTACTTATAATTTCTGCACATTTCTCTCTAACTGTTGTATACCTTTATGGATTGATTCAGAGTGGTCTGATAAATTCATACAGCGCATGCCATCAAAATCTTCACATCCATGGTCGTGCGCTAATAGCAGGAAATCGATGGTTGCCCTGCGGAGTTACGTTTTGAGGGTACTTGGCGAAATTAAAATATCTACAAGCAACCATCTGAATTAGGCCTACAATATCAGTCTCCTGTGGCTCTAAAAGTAGGGATAGTAATCTGTCATCCCATTTGTCCAGTTATCAAGGCACATCAGTGGTAGAGCTGCACTGGGTTTCATGAGACAACCGCGTGCTTTGTTAACTATTATGGATATGTTATCTAGGGAGAGGCCTACAAGGCATGGGTGGAAGGGATTGTCTGATGTAGCCATAGATAGACAGAGAGTATCTTGGTCTAAGGATTTTGCTAAGTTCATCTCAAATTTCGGATACTAGTCACTTTCTGCCACAAGTTAATGTAATTATGAGTAGTAACGTTTGGTAATCCGGTGCCCCTTTAGATCGGCATTCTTTACACCATGCCTCTCTTTTTGTTGACGCATAATACCACTTGCTGACACACGCAATGCATTTACAGAGGGCCCAGACCTGATGGTTACTAACCGGGCACTACAGACAAGGTATTTTATGGGGTTCTGTTACCGCTTGCGTGTCAAAGGGCCTGTAATGTTCCCAGCCTAAAGCAAGAATCTTACCCCCTATACCGTAGTATGCGCCTCCCCTTTCAGACCAATGGTTAATGGTTCTTCAAAGGGGCGCACACACCAGGCCAGGATCCACCGAGGTCCTGTTCCCCTCATTTACTATTTTGTCTTCAGTACTTCTATTCAACTCTTCTTGGCGATGACTCACTGCAGGTCAGTACTAGCCGTGTCGGTATCCACCGGGTCCTGTTTCCTGTGGAAATACAAGCATATCCTCGACCCCAGGTGATTAACTTAAATGGTCCTTCCCATTTTCCCGTAAGCACGATCTTAACATTTGCACAGCTTTCAGGGTCAAGATTTATAAGCTTTTTTTAAGGATATAAAGTGTCTTAATAAAACTGTTTCTTGCGTGCTTTCCTGTTATCGTTAAGTGATTTGGTATGTATAAGGCTTTCTGTAACCGCACCTGTGGGGGTTCCCCTAACATTCCCCGTTTTTGTTTTTCTAGCATCTCTTTAAGTGTGCAATGTGCTCGTTCCACAATTGCCCAGTTGGGGAATGAGGAATACCAGTGACCTGTTAATACCCCATGTCTGTAAAGAGGCCTGTATTTTAGCGGACACATACGCTGGTCTGTCATCAGTTTTTATAGTTTTTCGGTACCTCCCATGACTGCAATGCATTGCAACCAAAGTCGAGTAACATCACGAGCTTCTCTCCTGTATGAGCAGTAGCTACAACCAGGTGAGAAAACAATCAACTGAAACATGTACATAACACAAACATCCAAATTCCATAATGTGCATAACATGGGATTGCCAAAGTCCATCAGGTGTAAGCCCTCATAGGTTAACCCCCGCAAATGATGGCAGATCCTGCGAAATGAATCGTGCTAACATTTCAATCACCATAGTTACTGTTTTTGAGAAGGTATGTGGCAAAAATACCCACTCTAATGCAGTCAGGGCTCTTTGCGAGTGCATCATCCCACTGTCCTATCAGGGCGTAAGGTTGAAATTCTTGATATGTCATAAACAAATCTGCAGTGTGCTGTAATGCCTTCTGAGCTGTTTGGGTTAATGAACATAGAACCTACAGAGGAGGCGGGGGCAGACACAGCACTTCAGGGCATCCCCTGTATCTTCAAAGTGAGCTCATGTCTCTCCTCCTCCCTCCGACCCAAGACAGCCCCCTTATATCCTGCACCGGATTGAGTGGAAAAGTACAGGCCAGAGTCGCTACATGCGTGGCCAGTGCATGCAGCGAGCCTCACCAGACTCGTGATCCAGCTTTTGCTAACAGCAGGTGTCTGATACGTGACTACATTGTTGTACTCCCTTCTTGTTGTCTTCTTCTTTTGACGGTCAGGTTCTCACGGATACACACATAGTTTTTGCAGCAACAGTACTGAGTCCCTTTTTCCCAACATGTATACTGCGTTTGGTTCAACTAGTAATTTTCTGTCGTGTCTTACTCGGACCATCCTCTATTATCCCTTACACATGCCGTTCTGTGGTCTGTAGATGGGACATGATGGTACTCTACAACTCGTACAAGGCTACGATGCAAAGTGGCATCTACAACTGATCGTATAATGCTTATTAAACACGGCAAACAGCATAGTAAACATAACAGACAAATTCCTTCCACACAGGCAATGAGTATAATTTGCTTCAACCAACCCCACCCCCAAGTCCATCCAGCAAAGAGATTTCACCCAGGGGTCTCCACAAGTTGCTGGTTCGGTCGGTGCAGTTTCTTGCAACTGGGCATGGATGGATTGGAGTGGTCACTTGGATTCATACAACACAGTCCTTTAAAATCTTGACAACCGTGTCCCGTGAGCTAAAAGCAAAAAATCAATAGCAGCTCTGTTTTGCAGTGTCACATGTTGAAATAACTCAGAAATAGCTGTACTAGTAGCATTACTAAACTTATCCTTGGCAGCAAGGAAGTCCTTGTTTTCAAGAATCCCTGGCAGCGAAAGAGTCCTTGTTAGCAAGAGCGCAGTGGGACTCCCCTGTTCTTGCTGGTACTGGTGCTGCTGTATCTTCTTCAACAACAGGCAAGATTCTCAAGCAGCTGGATAAGGTGTCCCTGAGTCTGTTACAGACTTATATCATCTAAGTGTTTTCTTGCAAGCACCCGAGACTGAATAACAATTAGTGTGATCTATGTGTTTTCCAGCACTCATGTGGGTGCTGGAATACCCTTGAGCATATTTACAATCCTCCTTGCCGATCTTCCGTTGCTTTCCCATATTCCACCCCCCCACGTTCTTTTCCCTCACCCAAAAGAACGCTTTTAAGACAATTCAATCAGAGCAAAAGGAACGGCGGGAGCTGTTCTCCTCGTTTACCTGTGTAATGGTAATCAGCCAGGGATGGGATTCGGGTCTCCGAGGTGGCCCAGCATGCAGCATCTCCACCGCCTCCTGCGAGATTTAATAGGGAAAAAGGAGTTAAATTCCTCTGGAGAAGGAGCAAAAAGGGAAATTCTCGCTCCTCGTGGCGACGCAGCAGATGCCGAGGGAGTTAAATCCCTTCTTTGAAGAAGAGGGAGCAAAGCAGACCGCTCGGGGCTTATTGAGGGCAGACCTCGGGTTTTATCTAATATCCCCTTCATTCGGGAGTAATTCTATTCTCCAAATCATCCCAGAATCAAAGCAAACTCTTAGTGATGCACGAGGGGAGGGGTCTGGAAGGCTAAGAGATGTTAACGCGGTGACAGGCAGCACCCAAGAACCTCCTGCGCCTTCAACAAAGAGATTCTGGCCCGTGCAATAGAAAACTCAGAGCGACTCCCAGCTCAAACCAGTAACAAAGTCCGTTCTGAATTAGAAATTGCCGCTTCTTCCCAGCACGTCACCTTGAGTCTCGTGCAGGCAACGCAGAGCGAGCTCCGGGTTGACCCGTCACCCCGGCCTGGCATTGGGAGAAAGCCAAATTGAGCAGGTTTGGTAACTACAAGCGCAACGAAAACTGAGAAAAAGTCAAGTTTTCCTCGAGAAAGGGGCGATAGGAGAGGGAGGGAAAAGAGGACGAGGGCAGCAGAGACCGCAGATGAGGAAAAGGCAGAGAAAAAAGTCCGATACCCCAAATAGCTCTACTTTAAAAAGCTCAGAGAGAAACCTCCCTCTCCCAACCACCGCATATGAGGGTGATAGGCTTCCAAAAGCCCGTTTTTCATGGAAGACGCTGCCCAGAGCATCGCCTGTTATGGTTTAGGTTCACTCTCCCACCAAACCCCGCCATCTCCTCCCTCGAAACGTGAAGCGGGCAGAAAACGAGGGAGAGAAGCCAAAGAGGTGGAACTGTCAACCCTAGTGGGGTGAAAGTGGAAGAAAAGCATTGAAAAAACCTTTCTGCTGCATCTCTGGGTTGGTTTACATGTCACCCCAGGGCTTCCAGACCAGCGACGCTCCCTCTTCCTCCCCTTCTAAACGGGCTCAGTCCTGGAGGTCGGGAGCTCCGCTTGGAATTGGCTGACGATGTTGACGCGCCTGAAAGTGTGAGGAAGAGGAGGTGAGGAAGGCGAGCAGGGAACAGCTCCGGCAGGATGAAACGTGCAGATACGTGAGAGCTGTAATAAATACGCTCCTATTCCCAGAAAGCATCTAATTGCTCTCCTCTAACAACTTCTCCAGCACCACCAACGGTAACCGTTCTGCCTCCGGAGTCCTCTTGGGCCCCATCGGGCAAGAAAATTGGGGTTTTTTTCCTCCTCAAAACCTCTCCAAGTGGTGAGGTTCACTCCGAGAAGAGCAGCCAGCTGCAAGAGCCACCACCGCCGAGCACCAAGTGCTTCAAAATGTTGTGTAGAACGCGGGAGGCTGACAATGCTCCATGACAGCACTTCACCGGGCATGTCAGCACATTTCTGGCCAACTTTGGCTCAAAAAACCCCCTGTTGAGGACTGGCCGAGCCACTGGGAGAGGTCAATGGTCAACTGTGAGGGCCTGCGCAGCCCGGGCCTTGCACCAACCACACACCGACTCCTCAACGGTGGTTCCCTGTCCCCCCTTTTCCCAGAGTTTGCTCTTCTTCCAATGGCTGGGCGCGCATTTTAGTCTTTCATCAGCCAAAACCCCCAAAATCCCTGGCCATTCTGCCCAGAAAGTATCAAAAAAACCGCCCGAGAGAAAAATCATTCTGCCAAGACCATCCTTTAGCCTTCCTTGCCATCCTCAGTATTTGAATTGCGCGTTCTTAATGCTTAGATTAAGTTTTTACCCCAAACAATGTCGCACAATCAAATCAGGTCATGGGTTTAGGAGGAACTTAAATCGCAACTCAAAAGTGATTAACAGGTTGCGTATTGCCCATAAATTCCACCAACAGGCCCCTGGAACCTTCACCAAGTCCGTTACCAATAGTGTTAATTACCACCGAGCCCATTCCTGCTCTGTTATTTGAATAGAATTGGGGGGATTTAAGGGAGCCGTGATGCTGAGCTGCTAAACTGGTGACCGGTGGCTCACAGAAGCCATTCCAGCACCGGAGTTTTGCTAAATGCACTCAAAAATCACTACAATCGCCACCCACCTCCTTCCCTGCTGGCAAATTCGTTGTCGTGGACGGTACCGAGACGGGAATCAGCCGGTGGAGCCACCATGACATGCCCCTGAAGGCATCTCGGGTTTGGAGGGACGGTTTCCATCTCCTGCGTCCTCCGGCGATGGTTTCTGGGCACGAACGAGGACACGGGGTGTATTTTCTGGCCTCAAACTCCTTCACTTCCCAAGTCCCTTCCAAATTGTTTCTCTGTTCAAGAAAATAACAAGAATTCCTGTTAAATAACAAGCGCTCAAGGATTCCGTTTCCCTTGACCTGCTGCTCCCTCCTTGCTTTGCGCCATCGCTCCCCACAAAAACACCCGGTGGCGACATTTTTCAGTATAAAACCAGCTGACCACAGTTCTTTGAGGGGGAGAAAGCCAAAAAGTGTGTGTGGGGGGGGTGAGGGTGGGGGGTGGGCGGGGAAGAAAGGAGGTAAAGGGGTGGAAAATTAACGGGAGGAATTTGAACCACTTTTTTTTAAGAATATAATGTTGTCACCCTCAGCGCTCGATGTGCCGTTTCATGCCTACTTGGGAATCTCTGCAACGAATAACCAACAGCACTTATCAACGCCAGGGCTCTGAGATATTTAGTCCCACAAACAGCCGCAGCACATTGCTTGGTAAGACGAGCTTCCTTGAAACATAATTTGGTGGTGACCCCCCAGAGAATGATCTCTTAACGACACGAGGGTTCGTTTAGGGCAGACTCTCATCTCCCTTTTCCTCCCACGGGCAAAGAGACGCTAATTATTTCCGCTCACATACCAATTATTTCCACTGGAGCGAGCGGTTCCCCTTCGCATTATCGCTGACCTGGGCACCGGCCCGGCCAGAATCCAAGCGAAAGGCTCCGTCTCACGCTATTAAACATCCCAAGACTTGAGCTCCTGAAACGATTTCTCAACCTTTGGCGCTGGGTTAATCAGTCAATGGTTTTCAGAGCGCTCTGGATGCGAGCGCTTCTGAAGTGCTGTTAGTGGCCAATCTAGAGCTGTCGACAGTAATAAAAAGCATGTGCTTAATTTCCTCGCGGTACTCTACAGTGCTCACTTAGAAAGCTTCTCTTGGAGGGCTCCGGCGCTCAAACGACTAAGATCCACACAAAACTCCTCATCAGCTTTTCTGCACCGGCAGCAAATTTGCCTTTCTGCGGCTTTGACGGGGAGCATCTGTAGCATCCCTGAACTCGCAAACGTGTCTCGCCCCAGGCGGTGCCATTACCCGAGCAGCGAGCGGAATCAGCCGTGCAGGATTTTCTTGCCGTGCCGCAGAAGGTGACCCTGGGAAAAGAAGAGCAGAGAAATGAGCCTGGCTGTCACCCCCAGCCAAGGGGGAGGGGCCGGGGGACCCCCACCCCACCATCTGCCCTCGGCAGCGGGGCCGGGAACGCACCCTCCGCGCAGAGAGAAGGGGCCTGGCACGGATTCCATCTCAAGCCCTCTTCCTGAGCCCGAAGCCACGCAACTCCCTCTCTTTCTCAGCCCCAAAACCAGCCACGCCAGCCCCTTTGCCAGCCCCGGCAGCACGAGTCCCGCTCTCCGGTCGGGCCCCGAACCGTCTCCCCCTCTCTGCTTCCTCACCCCCGCTGCAGCCCCCCTGGGCCACGCTGACACCCCACAGCCCGGCACCCCAGGGCCCCACGGCCACTTGCAGGGCAGCGCTGGGGAACACCGCGTCCCTGCGGGGCGGCACCAGCACGGCCCGGGCACCGCTGTCTTACCGCCCTGCTGGGCTTTATTTCTCCGGCATCGCCGGCACCGCACTCCAAACCCCACGGAAAGGGACCCCTGGGAGCCGGGCCCAGCCACCCCCCTCCCACCCACCAATGCCCCCCCTCAGGCCCCCCGTGCCCACAGCCCCACTCAGGGCCCTCCCACGCCCCCCCCCGTCACCCCTCGGGGACGCCCACTCACCTTGACGCGCTCCAGCTGCCTCACCACGTCCTCCCGACGGCCCCGCGGGCCCGGCCCGACCGACCACCCACCCAGCGGGCCCCGCTTTCCACCCGGACCGCCCCACATCGATCTCCACACGGCTGCCATTTCCCCGGACCCCCTCAGCTTCTGCAGCACCCTGGCCAGGCCCGCCGTGGCGATCCGATCAATGGGAGTGTAGTACCGTGGGGGGGAGGGGGTGTGTGTGCAGGGGGGGGGTGGTGTATTGTGTGTGGGGATGTGTGTGGGTGTGTCTGTGTGTGTGTGTGTGTGTGTGTGTGGTGTCCGCGCATGCGCAGTGCAGCCGTACGGCAGGCGAGTGCCCCCCACGGGCTGTCTGGCTAGACATGGATTTTGACGCTGGAATAGCTCTGTCTAAATAAATCTTCAAAAATTAAAAATGGGACAAACAGCTACTCGAGAACAGAAATTGCAACTTGAGCTTCTGCAGTGCATTTCACAGGGTAGGGCTTTAAAGTGCCCCTGTCAAACTGGTGACTTTGCTTGTGTGATACGTGATTATTGCTCATGGTTCCCTGAAGGGGGGTCCTACGATTTAGGCTCAGTGGCAAAAAGTGGGGGAGGAATTGCAAACGCAGGAGACGCTGCACTTGTCCTTGCCAGAAGGAATACTAATTACTTGCAAACTGTATAGACTGCCATACGAACACTGCATCCCGCAGGGCAAGCCCTGCAAGGGATTACTGGAGGGGCACCACAAGCTCCCCCAGAGGAACCTCAGTTCTTTTGAAATGATACCCCAGCTGTGGACCCTGAAGCCTGAATCTGCTGAATTCCCAATCCTGAAGAACATTACCAAAAGCAGAATTCGGGAGGCGAAGAGCCAGAAGATCCCTTTCATCCTAGTGCAATAAATCCAGAGACTGAACCTGATTTATACCCACCTTTAACCCCAATTAAAGCTATGCCTGCATCTGCTCCAACTGCGCGGAGGGATTGGACAGCAACAGCGACAACAGTCCGTGATCACCGCTCCTCCGTTCTTAACCCTCCTCCCTTTGCGCCAGGTACCAACGTCTGTTCCTCCTTCTCAACCACTTGTACGTGCGCAGCTGGGATCGGGGTACTGCGGTGTATTGTCAGAATGTCGGCGGGAGGGCGTGTGGGGGAAAGGGGGGGGCCCGGACGGCCCCGCTCCCCGTGTCAGAGTGGCCTGAGGAGGGGAGCCGGCTGTGGCGGCAGAAATATTCATCTGCATCTTCAAGGTACATATATTGGGAAATCCTGAATGCATGAGGTGGCCAGATCCTGTCCTATTAACTAGCAGTATAGGTTTACTGCGTTTTTACCTCCCAGGAGTTCTATAGAACCATAATCAATATTGTAATAGCGCGAGAACAGCACAGCAGAGTTCAGGAGAGGCAAGTGAAGGCAGACAGCAACTGTCCTGTAGACCTTACCCCATGTCAGCTATCTCACACAGCTTCTACTTTGGGACCAGGTTTCTAAACAGTTGGGTACAGAACCTTGAGAGGGTGGAGAGCTTGTATGCGTAGCAGTTGTCATGCTAAGTCAAGGATGTCAAATCCAAAGAGGAGCCACCACAAAACCCCGTCAGGGCTAACGGTGTGACACTGAGGCCTGGAAACCTTTGTCAACAGGCTTAAAAGGTACCCATAAAACTTCTTACCATAGTACCGTAAAAGAGCTCTCATAACCTTGTGATGACATCTCTGAGTTTTTCACCAGTGTTAAAATACTCCTTTTGCTTACTAACATATTGCGTATCTTGTTACTAAAGAAACGTAACAGTAATGTTACTTTTTGGTGTTGGACCACAGGTCTAACTGAAATTTAGCACCTGATTCTGCATCTGCTACTAGAGGAAAGTCATTTATGCCTGCAGAGCCGTCTGTACTTTACAGCTTTCTACTCCTGTTCCTCAAAAGTGCACGGTAGTGGAAAATGAAACGTGCCTCAAAATATCTGACTTTGCTGGAGGTTAACATGGTTAGTTTTGATGTATCCTGAACATTTTTCTCAGCCTATTGACAGAGGGACCTGCTGCAATTCTTACTTGGGTTGACACTGAGAGATACAATACTAAATAACCACCTGATTAATTGACTGGAATTCTTTATTACTGTCCTCGATTAAGAGTTCTTTGGAACTTTCTCCCCTCTTCTTTAATAGCCTTGTATCCTCTATATCTCTACAGTATTTTCTGTAGTACTTATCCCTTGTCATGGGAAATACGGGAGCAGATGAGTGAGTCAACACCGTGGGCCTAAAGGAATACCGATCTCTACAAAATCACCCAGACACCGGGCGCTGCGCGTTGGTCCCTAATCCTGGTCCTGTCGAAGCCACTGATGCAGAGTATCAGTGATGGCAGTGGTGCAGGTTCAGTCTTTTCCTTAAAGCAAATCTGTATTTCCACCAAGGGCTTCTCACGTCTTCAGAGAAATCACGTTTCCAAGTACTGTTGTCGTGAACAGCTTTAAAAGTACTGGACCCAGTTATTTACAATAACTGTAGCTTGTATTACTTCTCTGTGTCAGCAGATAAATGGCATTACACAGGTCTGCTTGGGACTGCAGCTGAGTCTACCCAAGCACTATTTCCTTTTTGCCTAGGACACCTCTGAGACCTCAGAGCACTTAGAAACAGCTTTTGCTCCGAGCCCTGTCTTTTGGCCCGGTGCTCTGAGGCTCTTGCATATGCAGCTGCTGTACTTAATTTCTTCTCCTGCTCAGGATTTTCTTTAATGGGACCCGTGCCCCGTGTCATTTTTTCTAGTTCATCCTCAGGGGAGTAAATGTTACGTCGGAATCAAACTCTTCAATTAAACCGCTCGCCCTACTCTCGGTTGGCAACCCCTCTCTTTGTCTCCTTCTCTCTCTCTCTCTCTCTCCTTCTTTCCTTCCCACTTATTAAAATAGACCTTTTAACAATATGCTACAACCCGTCACATTTACTTAATGTGTTCCTACGGGGTCTGTGCTTTGCAAGCCGATGTTTTTGACCCACCTTTAAGAGTGTTTCAAAAACAGTTTGTCATTCACACTGACACAGTTAAATGCTACAAGTCGTGCATCTATTCTTGCATTTTATTTAGTGTTAAAGTATGTTTGGGAGTTTGTGGTGTATGAAGGCACAGACTGCGGCTGTGATGAGCACGAAAAAGGAGTCGCCATCTCCTTGTGGCCATCCTTTAAATACTGGAACAGGATGATAAGGTCCCCCCTCAGCCTTCGTTTCTCAAGGCTGAACAAACCCAATGGTTTCCAAAATAGATCAATTTATGAATGGTCCATGCCTCGTTCCCCGCCCCCCCGGAGGGTGCAGACTCTGCCGCAGCCAGGCTCTGAGCTGGGGAGAGCTGCGGGACTGGGGGGGGTCTGCCAAGGTGTTCACGGAATCACCAAATCCTGCCCTTTTGTATCAATGAGACCAAGAATAGATCAATTTCATTGTCTAACTCATTGTGCAGTTGTGGTTGCAGGTTCAGAGCCCTCCAGGCTACCTTTCCTTTGTTGTACAAAATGGAATTCATCATTTTGAACAAAATCGTTAAGGGAACAAACTACTGGTCCAACTGTTAATTACTGCTTTAGAATAATTTTGGGGGTTTTATTAATGCAGTCCTCTGGTGTTGTCCGTGCTCGTCCAGGCTAATACTTTGCCTCTCATTTGTTCATCACTTTATTTGAAAACATCATGGACAAGAAGTGCATCATCTGTATAGAAAGTTATAAGATGAGGCTCATTTGCTCTTTTTTCAGTTTCTGCTAATATCATGATGTTTTTGTGTTTCCATTATCTCAGAGGGAATATGGCATTTGGTTTCAGTGTTAATGAACCCTTGCCTTTTATTTGGGGGTGGAACGAACAAGCATTCGCCCTGTAAATCTTCATGGTTTCTTGTAGGTATTTTGTTGATGCGGTTAATTCCATGGGCCAGACTTCACTCTTTACTGCTGCGTTGTAGCTCTTCGTAAAGAGTGGATGTGCTGTTGGATTATGCTCAGATGCTAACCAGTTAAGTATAAAAATACATTTATTTTTCTCAAATTGGAATAAATGTTTAATCTTTATTGAGGACAGTGGAGACATGCTTAAGATGCATGTTGCTATTTTAGCCAAAGGTCCTCAGAGGTAATCAAGGTGCCTGATTTTCCCTATTTCGCGGTGTATGTTGTTTGGGAGTACAGGAGTGCTCTAGATATGCTGCTTTTTCCCCCAGAAGCACAGCTGGTTGAGTGTCGTAAGGGGTAGGTTGAACATTTCTGCTTTACGGATCCTCAGTCCGCTGTTACGAGCGGAAGCACCCCAGTCCATGCAGCTGCCTTCTCAGGAAAATCAGTGGGTTCCTAGCAGGTTATTGGATGAAGGAGGTGACCTGAGAGTACATGAGACAAGTGGAAAAAAAACCTCAGTGCTGGGCTACGTCTGCTGGGAAAGCAAGCAGTGCTCAGGTATGTGTGTGCAATACATGTTGAATAGGTGCTCACACCTTCATCTTAAAGTGAAGAAACTCCAGTATTCCAGGGAGAAATTCTTGGCTTTCCATGTTAGGTAGCTATTTGATGTTATTTTTCAAGGTCAAGAACGGTCTTTTGAAATCCTCACGATTCAGATTATTTAACTAAGGTTCTGCTCAGGTGCAGGTGTGTGTCTGTAACTTGTTGGGACCTTGATGTGTAGTGTGCAGTGAGGAGAATGACAGGCTCTTGTTTTCCATCCCTGAGGAATGTAGCCTGCTTGCATGTATGTGTGAATCAGGAGTAAAGCTGAAGCAGTTTTCAAGTGAATCTCAGCCTGTGCGTGAAGTGTGTCGTCAAATGTGTCAGTTTTTGCTCCCACGGGAGCAAAATGTATCAAGGAGGCTTATTGATGACTGCAATATTGATTTAAAACTCGTATCATAATACTCCTCTTCCCTGTTATTACAATGCTCCTCTTAAAAAGAAACCTGATACTACAATTTCAGTGGGTGACTGTCTTGAAAGCTAGTCATGCTTATGTTTTTGATACTTAGAAATGTTGACAGTCCTCGGGGTAGATTTCTAAAATCTGGAGCTACTGCAGCCAAGAACATTTACAGCTTTGGCTTTGGGAAGGTAAGAAGTTATGGATAATGGTTTCCTAAGAGTATTAGTAGAGTTTTTCAGAGTCCCATACTCTTCACAGTAGTTATCCCACCTGTGTTATTTTTCATTTTAGCGTGTTCTTATGTCTACTGAAATGGTGGGAAAAAAATGGGGAGAGTGGAAGTATTCGGGCCGTTAGTCATTAGTAGGCCCTGTGGGAGGGAGCTGTTTTGGAACAGGCAATAGGAAACTCTTCTGTTAAATGTCACCTGGGGGAGCTCTCAATGACCGTTTCTGCTTTCCCTGCTTCAGCTTCACTAGAAAATTAAGGTTTTGACATCTAGATCTTAACATGTCCTATTGATGCCTTTGGCTGGTGCTCCCATTGCAGTGATTGCACTCAGGTTTTTAGTGACCTTGCAGGAGACGTGATGGATCCTGGGAACTGTTGCATATTCTTTTTGGTTATGCCCTGGTCTTGTGTCGGTTTTATCTTGCAGGCAGTGGGCATCTGGGGTACTTGGCGTCTCTCCCTATTATTGGGGGAAAAGACGTGGTTCAGGCAGATGATGAACCACCATTTTCTTACCGTGTTGGGACCATACATGATCATGACAAAGTCAGTGGAATCAAAGGGATTTTAGCCCCTTTTGGTGTTTATCTGTTGCTGTTAAGCAGCAAGTTGTTGGACTGGTTGCTTTGTTTCAGTATTTTCCTTGTATATCCTGCATTCATCCACTGCTTTCTGCTTGCAACTTGTTTTCTGCAGTCCACTGATAAATACCTTCTTTAGACCCTCCTGATGTCTGTAGCTTGCTCTGGTCCTTTCCAGCAACGTTAACCCAGTTATGGTTATTCCGTGATAACGATGTTTCAGTACCGGTTCCTCTTGTGGTGGGAAATATGTTGCTGGGCTTGCACAGATGGTGGTGTTCAGTATTTAATCCTTTAACCCTTGGGTTAGACATCAGGCCTCTGGATTTGTGTGTCTGCAGCTCACTTGCTCAAACCTACGGTGGAATGAGGTGCAAGCGCAGATCGAGCTTTTTTTTCATCTTTTGTATTGTGTAGCAAGTAACTGTGCCTCAGAGGCACCTGAGAATTGACAAATTGGTTATTTCTAACATTGCTTTTGTGACAAAGCAATGTCACAAACAGTAGGAGACAGCACTGGAGCATTTCAGAATTACAAAATTCTTTGTAAGTAATCCCAGAACTGAAAAAAATAACCACTTTATGCTCCAGATCTAACAGCTGACAGGGGATTAACCAACAGATAACTAGTCCAAGAAGGCAGCTAGATAAAGTCATAGGGAGATTTGAAAACGAAAGGGAGGCAGACTGCCATCTGTGTGTGCCGTCTGTAAGCAGTATGTGGGCCGCACTCCTAAAAATGGTGTCAATGTAATTTCTGAAGAGCAATGAAAGCGACGACATTCCTACAATACACCAAAAGTGTATTTTGTGCCCTGAGCAAACAGCAGTGAGGGCGTTTGCCTGGGCTTCACCTGCGGAACCACCCGGGAGCACCAGAAGGGTGTACGTCGCGAGGCGACAGCAGCGGCGGGCAGCCACCGCAGAGTGCAGCGCGGGACGGGTGACTGGGAGGGGAAACGAGGAGAGCAGGCAGGCTAGGCCGACTACAAAAAACATGGTCTCCACTCGGTCTGCAGCCAAAGCCAAAAGGAATAAAGTGACCCAAACGGACCTGACGGAGAACGTGCAGCTGTCCAGGTGACGGCTGCATGGAATGTCTGTCACTCTGGCAGGAGGACGGCAAAGACAGCACCTGAGTGTGCTGTGAGCAGGTGGATGATCTGCTCGGCCTGGTGGCCGAGCTTAAGGAGGAAGTGGGAAGACTGAGGACCATTTGGGAGTGTGAAAGGGAAGTGGATTGGTGGAGCCACCCCTGCCATCCTTATGGAAAAAGCAGCAGGCGGAGGCTCCAGGAGAGGTAGAGGATCCCCTGCCCTCTTGTCACCAGGCAGAAGGAGGGGAACTAGGAGAGGATGGGGGGAATGGAAGCAGGTACCTGCTTGGGGCAGTAGGAGAGTCTCCTCCAGACCTCCCATGCCTCCCCAGGTGCCCGTACGGAACAGATATGGCCTCTGGAGATGATGAGGAACTAAGGATGCTGGTAAAGCCCCATCCAGGAGTTGCCAAAGCAGCCAGCTCCACGCATTAAGACTGCTTCTGGGAAGAGCAGGAGGAGGGCAGTAGTCATAGTGGGTTCCATTTCCATTCTGAGGGGAACTGAGGGTGCCATATGCAGGCCGACCCTTCCCACAGGGAGGTCTGCTGCCTCCCTGGGGCTCGCATTAGGGATATAACCAGGAAGCTTCCTGGCCTGATACGGCCCTCAGATTATTACCCTCTTTTGATCTTACAGGCAGACAGTGATGAGCTGGAGAGTAGAAGTCTGAGGGCAATGAGGAAGATTTCAGGGCCTTGGGACAGCTTGTGAAGGGTTCAGGAGCACAAATTATCTTCTCTCTGTCCCTCCAGTTTTGGGGCCTGACGAATGGGTAAACAGAAAATCGGACTGATCAATACCTGGCTCCAAAACTGGTGCTACCAGCAGGCTTTGGTTTCTATGATCATAGTTTGATCTACAGGACACCCGGCCTGCTTGCTAAGAATGGGAAAACCCTATCCCAAAAGGGGAATAGGGTCCTAGGCCAAGAGTTAGCACGGCTCATGGACAGGGCTTTAAACTAGAATCGAAGGGGGAAGGGATAAAACCAGGCCCACTAGTAATGAGCCCAGGGATCAAGGGCCAAGGATGGGGTGAAATCGGTAACCCAGCTCAAGTGCATCTACATGAATGCACGTAGCATGGCCAACAAACGGGATGAGCTGGAAGCCATTGTGCAGCAGGACAGCTATGATGTAGTCGCCATCACAGAAACGTGGTGGGATGACTGTCATGGCTGAATGCTGCGATGAATGGCTATAAGCTCTTCAGAAGGGATAGGCTAGGAAGGAGAGGCGGGGTGTGGCTCTGTACACCAGGGAATGTTTTGATTGTATAGAGCTAGATTTCAGTGATGATAAAGTCGAGTGTTTATGGGTAAGGATGAAGGGGAAGGCAAATGAAGGAGATCTTGTGCTGGAGTATGCTACAGACCACCCACCCAGGATGAGGAGACAGATGAAGTATTCTATAAGCGCTGGCTGAAGTCTCGCAAGCGCCAGCCCTTGTTCTGGTGGGGCTTCAGCCTGACGGGTGTCTGCTGGAAATATTAGACAGCAGAGAGCAGGCAGGCTAGGAGGTCCTGGGGTGGGGCTCGAGCGAAGGGGGGTGGGTCCAGGACACCTGGGTTGCCTCGGGGGTGGGGCTCAGGGAAGGGGGGTGGGTCTGGACCCTTGGGTGGTCTTGGGGGTGGGGGCTCGGGTAAGGGGGATGGTTCCCAAACACCTGTTTTTTGCCATGGGTGGGGCTCAGGAGGGGGGCGGATCCCGGACACCTGGGTGCCCTCAGGGTGGGGGCTTGGGGAAGGGGGCAGGTCCTGGACACCTGGTGGCTTCGAGGGTAGGGCTTGGGGGAAGGGGGGGTGGCCTGGACACCTTGGTGGCCTCGGGGTGGGTCTCGGAGGAAAGGGTCAGGTCCCAGATACCTGGGTGGCCTCGGGGGTGGGTTCGGCAGAAGGGTGGGCGGGTCCAGGACACGTTGGTAGCGTTGAGGGTGGGGCTCAGGGGAAGGGGGGCAGGTCCCGGACACCTGGGTGGCCTTGGGGTAGGGCTCGGCGGAAGGGGGGGTGGGTCCAGGACATGTCGGTGGCTTTCGGGGTGGGGTCGAGCAAAGGGGGCGGGTCCAGGACACCTGGGTTTCCTCAGGGGTGGGCTCAGGGAAGGGGGGGTGGGTCTGGGATGCTTGGCTGGTCTTGGGGATGGGGCTCGGGGTAAGGGGGAGGTTCCCGACACCTGTTTTTTGCCATGGGTGGGGTCAGGGGAAGGGGGCGGGTCCCGTACACCTGGGTGGCCTCCAGGGTGGGGCTCAGGGGACGAGGTGAGGGTCCCGGACACCTGAGTGGGCTCGAGGTGGGGATCGGATGAAGGGGGGGCGTGTCCCGACACCGGGGTCCCTGAGGGTGGGGCTCGGGGGAAGGGGGAGCGGGTCCCAGAAACCTGGTCCCCTCAGGGTGGGGGATCAGATGAAGGGGGGGCATGTCCCGGACACCTGGGTGGCCTCAGGGTGGGGCTCAGGGGAAGGGGGGCGGGTCCCGGGCACCTGGGTGTCCTCGGGGTGGGGCTCGTGGGAAGGGGGTTGTCCCGAATACCTGTTTTTCATCAGGGGTGGGGCTCAGGGGAATGGGGGCGTGTCCTGGACACCTGGGTGGCCTCCAGGGCGGGCTTAAGGGAAGGGGTGTGTGTCCCAGACACTTGGGTGGCCTCGGGGGTGGACTTATGGGAAGGTGGTGGGTCCCGGACACCTGTGTGCCATCAGGGTGGGGCTCAGGGGACGGGGGGGCGGGTCCCGGACACCTGGGTGGCCTCGAAGGTTGGGCTTGGGACGGGAACGTCGCATCCCAGACACCTGTGTGGCCTCAGGGTGGGGCTCAGGGGAAGCAGGGGGCGGGGCCCAGACACCTGGGTGGCCTTGGAGGTGGGGATAGGGGGAAGGTGGGTGGGTCCCGGACAACTAGGTGGCCTCTGGGGTGGGGCTCGGGTGAAGGGGCATGGGACCCGGACACCTGGTTGGCCTCGGAGTTGGGGGTTGGGGGATGGGGTGGCGGGTCTCAGACACGTGGGTGGCCTCAGGTTTGGGGCTAAGGGGAAGGGGGAGAGGGTCCCGCGCACCTGGGTGGCCTCGGATGTCGGGCTCGGGCGATGAGTGGCAGGTCCCGGACACCTGGTGGACTTGGGGTGGGGCTCATGCGAAGGGGGGGTGGGTCCCAGACATCTGGGTGGCCTCGGTGGTGGGGCTCGGGGAAGCTGGTTGGGTCCCGGACACCTTCGTGGCCTCGGGGGTGGGTCTCGGGGAAGGGGGGTCGGGTCCCGGACACCTGGGTGGCCTTGTGGTGGGGGTCTCGGGGGAAGTGAGGCGGGTCCCAGACACTTGGGTGGCCTCGGGGTGGGGGCTTGGGGAAGGGGGCGGGTCCTGGACACCTGGGTGGCTTTGGTAGTGGGGCTCGGGGGAAGGGGGGCAGGTCCCGGACACCTGGGTGGCCTCGGAGGTGGGTGTGGGGGAACAGGGGCAGGTCCTGGACACCTGGTGGCCTCGGGGTTTGGGGTCTGGCGAAAGTGGGGGGCTGGTCCCGGAAACCTGGGTGGCCTCAGGGTGGGGCTCGGTAAAGGTGGGGGTGGGTCCTGGACACCTGGGTGGCCTCGGGGGGCTTATGTGAAGGGGTGGCGTGTCCCGGACACCTGGTTGGCCTCAGAGGTGAGGCTTAGTGGGAAGGTGGGCGGGTCCCATACACCTGGGTGGCCTCTTTGGTGGGCTCAGGCAAAATGGGGGCGGGTCCCGGACAGCTTGGTGGCCTCGGGGTGGGGCTCCGGTGAAGGGGCGGTACCAAACACCTGGGAGGCCTCGGGGGTGGGGCTCTGGGGAAGGGGTGCGTGTCCCAGACCCTGGGTGGCCTTGGGGGTGGGGGTGGGAGTCAGGTCTCGGACACCTGGGTGGCCTCCTTGGTGGGGCTTGGCGAAGGAGGGCAGGTCCCTGATACCTGGGTGGCCTCGCGATGGGGCTCGGATTTAGGGGGGGTGTCCCAGACACCTGGGTGGCCTGAGGGGTGGGTCTCAGGGGATGGGGGGGCCTGTCCTGAACACCTGGGTGTCCTCATGGTGGGGGGCTCAGGGTAAGGGGGCGGGTCCTGGACACCCGAGTGGCCTCGGGGGGGGGCTTGGGGACAGAAGCCATCTGCAGAACTCCCCTCCCTCAGATGGTAAAAAACTCGGGACCTTTTTGGGTCTGTGCACACAGAGTATGTATTTAAACTGTACATGGGAACCAGTCGGTGCGCACGTCAGGTGGAGCAATCCCCTCTGCGCCCGGCGCTGCAATAAAGAATGCCTGCCAAATAGTCACCGCGGCT